>JAOBBB020364426.1:0-10183 GCA_025331005.2 Zoanthus gigantus
ATAGCTAAATATTCAATCAGCAAGGGTGAAACAGTTGAAATCGTTTTAGCTGCGAGGGTTTTCTTCACAGTATCGTACTCAAATGCTTGCTTCAACCCATTTCTTTATTGTTGGCGTATGCGAGATATTCGCGAAGCTATAAAGGAACAAACAAGGGTGATGTGCAAAGAAAGGGCAAGAAACTAAATTGGAGTCATAAGCAATGATTCACGGAAACCTGTTTGAAAAAATAACATTTGTGCCATTTTTGTGGCATTTTTATCAAACTTAAAATCTGAGGCACAAACCGTCAAGAGCACAAGAACTTAAAGGGCATTTAACACAAGGAAAAGAACACAGTAAAACACTTTAGTGTCTTTTTACGAAGGTACTTGTTTGTATTTTGATAACAAACAAACTTAGACCTGTTAAACTAGGTAGGCAAAGTACGTAAAATCTTTTGCATCCATTCAATGTATATTTGATTGTTAAAAATGTTTTTTGCTATGTCCTAGTTGAATTAACTTTTTTTATCATTTTTTGTTCTTATTGTAGATAATCATTTAATCTCGCAGAAAGTTTATTAGAGTCACTCACATAACTGATACTATAGGAGCACAGAATAACTGTATGTGTTGGACAAGATTACTGCTAAAGAATTGCTTATAATTATATATTTCAAAATTTAGCAACCTAACTTAAACGCTATTGAATTAGCCTGCGAGCCGGCTCTACTATTTTTATTGAAGGTGGGAGGGAAAATTGCGAGGGAGGAAAAGGGAAGAAGAGCCTGCACGGAACCTATTGTGTTTAGATTCCAACTCCCACTTCTAACCTCTTGATGTGCTGTCAAATTCAGTCAAATATAAACCAATCAGCGATCTTCGGAAGTAAAAAAAGTTCAGCTGTCATTTGTGTTTACTTTATAAGTAATTTGAAAACTCATACAGCTAAGCAAAAACTGGACTGAACATGAATAATTAGAATAAAAATAGAACCTTTCTCAAGTCTTGTTTCCATGAAATACAAAGACAGAAACTTACGACACGACATCGACAGAATCAAGATTTATTTATTTACAAAGAATGTCAGGTTTTTTTGCAGGATTACAATAAGCATGTGCATGATTTATTTGATCCCATTTTTCTCTTGTAAGAAACAACAATCGAAAACCCAACAAATTTACTTTTACCCATCCACATCTAAATAACATTAGCTTCATCGACAATAACTGTAGGCAAAGAAAGATGGAGCTCGAACTTGGAACTCGAGACTTACATATAGCATCGAGGAACTTGTCATCTAACACACTTTCCACCGACCCATACAAAAGCCGAAACTCAGCAGATTTGATTTCCACCGCATTCAATTTAGTCAAAGAAGCAGCTAAAATTCCGAGCCCATTTGCCTCTCTTATCTGCAGCTCTTCTGTAATGCTATTCAGAGGTGTATAAATCATAGCCGTTGCATGATAATTGCTTGCCATTTTACTAGTCATGACAAAAGCCTGACAAATGAGTCAAATGAGACTCTTGCCGAAACCTCTCTGTAAAACGGCAATTATTCCCCAAAATAAAATGAATGAAACTTAACTTTATTTTTTTTGGAAATCTCACCCCGAGTGTTATAATTGGGCTGGAAGTTTTCAAAAAATTTAAGCAAATTCGATAATCGAATGTAAATTTTACATTTGTGATAATTTTGTTATATCGATTATTGATCATTCAATTGATCAACCAGCATATTTTAAATGTAATGGATTTTTAGTTCTTTTACGGTAGCAAAGGCTACGTAACGGCAAAAATGCTGAAAAAAAATGGAATACTATCGCTAGTATTGGCATTTGATATTTACCTTGACCTCGATTTGTTTATCGTTTAACTCGCAGGAATCTGAAAAAATAAACCAAACAATACTGGTCATTAGTCTATCCTTAATCTAAACATGCATATAAATTTTATCATGCAAGGATATTCAATCGTAAATAATCAGATGCAAGTTGATTCACCTCCATCCAGTATGGAAGCCATGCTGAGAAATCCGCGATTTGCCGCGCGCACGTGCCTTCTATTAGTACGTATACCCAGTGCAGTCTTTTGCTCGCAATTCTATAACGTTGAAACCCAGACCCCTTGTTCCCCGTTTTTCTGTTCCCTGTTCTTCGTTCCCCGTTCCCGGTTTTAGTAACACCCCAGTTGTTGCAAGACCCAAATTAGATCATATCGCGACAAATTATAGTTCACTTAAGTAACCCAAACAGAAATTTTACATTTATTTGCTAGAACTTGTCTCTGCATAGAGAGCTTGTTACTCGTGTTCGACTTGGACTCTCAGATCTCTCAACCTCTCAGAACCAATACTTGGAGATTTTGCTTGAAAAGAGAAGATTGGGGTGCATTTTTGGGAACTCAGTGTAACCAATTTTGAAGAAAACAGTCAAAATAACATAGTTATAAATATTAATTTTTTGTTTGAGAAATTAATATTGGAATTGATGTTTTTGTTTGAAAGATAATTCAAACATGTTTCTCTAAATACTTACTCTATAAAAGATTAGAAATCTAACATGTTTGCAAAATTAATGTGAACCTCGGTGAGTTTGGGATAATTTGTAAGCGGATAAAAAAACCTTCGGTATCTTTTTTGTACTAGCTATTCTCAAATTATCCTAAAAGCACGTAGGTTTGCATCAGCCTTTGTATTAAACACGGTAGATGTGTTGTACGTAATTAAGTTGCATTTTCCATCATTTTTTTACTGCTACCAGTTACTGTTATTGTAACTATTATGATCGTACAGGAATTTACACTTTTTCGAAAAATATATATATTTCAAATTCAGATTTAAAACTACTCTGTTCTAGCTCGGGCTGCCTGTGTAACATCAAGCTTTATTGTCGCGAGTTCGCCTAATTCTTGCTATGTCCACCCAATCGTTTTTTTTTTCTTTTTTACCCACTAAACGAAATCTTCCTCCCAATAAAAAATATTTTTTCTTTTTTTCTTCAACTCTACTATTCACAATGCGAAATGTTGATCAAAATTCGCCAGCGAGTCTTACACAAAACGCGACTTTTTTTTCTAGATAGAAATTATATCCCTGCACAATTGTCCGATATTATAATAATTACACTGCATATTTTTTAAGAACCAGTAAATTTCTTGCAAGTCTCATAACTTTTGGATTTTCCAGTGATTTCAACTTTTAATGATTCTTAACTCGATTTTTAACATATTTTCCGCTGAGTCGAAATACTCCTATAATACGATTTTTAAACAAAGACGACATAGATAATAATATTAACAGCAAGTTTCAAAAACTGCAGGAACGCCTGCATTAAGTATTTTAAAAGTGCAAAAAATTAAATTAAGCCTGAGTTATTTCCCAGATAGCTTCTAATTTTCAGGAAATTCTTAGATCAAATTTAAAGCAGATCGTTAAAACAACATTGAGAACATATCTTTAATTATCATGAAAAATCATCAAACTTTCACCTTACCTCACCAACAATGACGCCACACATGCCATAAATAGCGACATTACTCACTAAGCCAACACAGCCGCATGAAGTCGATGTATTTACCGGCCGGCCGTACGTAAGTACGCTCGATCGTACCTGACAATGCTCCCATAAAATGAAACCTGAGTCACTGAACAACGGCGTGATTAGTATGTGTTCTCCTTTGTTTCACAAACAATCACTCGCGTTTATTTTGAAACAATGACTCCATATTAGATTACGTTTCTCACCAGAATTAAATGTTAACTGTACAGCGATAATAAAAGTAAAGGCAAAAGTAATAGTGACAGTAACTGTAATGGTAATACTTACAGTAATATACTAACAGTAAAAGTTACAGTGAGAATGACATTGGCATATGTGATGACAATTGAATGATTATCGTGTTATAGCAACGAGTTTGAGCCGAGTTTAACTTTAAAATGTTGGTGGAACTTAAATGTAAACAACAAGTATCCTATTTTGTTTTTAAGAAAGCAGTTGGCAAGGAAAACATACGCAAGATGTTAGCAGTTGACAATGATGTAACCCTCATGTTCGCCATTGATACAACCGGAAGCATGAAAGATGAAATCGATGCTGCTAAAAATATAGCTCAAGCCATTGTTGATCATCCAAGAAAAGGAAAAGTTGATTACGTGCTGTCACCTTTTAACCATCCGAGTTTGTAACTTTTAATTATACCTCTCGTTTTTGTCTACTGATTTCTTGATGCTCTTTTCATTGCTTTCTCGAAGATTATCAAATGGTTTTGAAGTCATTCGGATTTTTTGATGTTGTGTTTTTAATAGAATTTTCTTTAATAATTATTAAAACACATATTACCTGTACTGAGAATGCTCAAGTTAGGTTGGTTCACATCAAGCTATAAGCAAAAACATAGGGCTTAATCATATTTACCAGCTTGACTGCGCTCGATTTTACTACTTAAACTTGAATAGGAAATGTGAGATAATATTTACCTTGAAACAACAACAAAAAATGGTGGTTGGAAGTATTCGCTTCTTATCCGTTTTTAAAAAAATGGCCGTATTTATCCAGAAAGAAGAATTATTTGTCTCAAACGAATTATTTGGATGAGTCGAATTATTCCCCTGGATAAACACGGAAACGAACTTATAAAATGTAGTTAGTAAATCAACTTTAGTTCGTCTATTTAGTGCGTCGGATAGACCTACTTAACAGACAAAAACGAATAATGCGTCTGCGTAAATACGAGACAAACTAAAGAGACGAAATAAACGTGAGCTTTGTAACCAAGCAATAAATCTTTGTAACCCAAAATGGCGTCTAAGAAAGATTGTGGTGGTTTAAAGAAAGAAAGAAGATGGACAAACTAAGAACTTAAATTAGCAGGCGGGGAAGATTTCTTGATCAAGTTAGAAATCAAAGCGTTAAAAAATTGTCAAACGATGATCTCTTTAAAAATATTAAGGTGAAGTTCGATGATTGTTAACGTTAGAGAACGAACAATCAAATATAAACTCCGAACTAGGAAAGAAATTTAAAACGTCCCACAACGAAGAATCGTCCGTTGATCCCAGTAGCCCAAATTCTAAAGTGAAGGAAAGTAATTCCAAATCTAGCAGCGAGAGTGCAAGTGGCTCTGACCTGGAGGCTGGAACTAAAGTGCAAACATGCAGAGAGTGATATTATGCAAGCACCATACTAGCGAAGTAGTATCTCAATGTTGTAGTAGATATAATCACAGGATCTCAACAACCTCGAGTCATAGGTAGATCCAGGATCCCCAAACCACTGTGCAACTTCTTGTTTCCAATTAAGCCCATGTTAGTTACAGAATAACGTTTTTTGAAGCTAAAATAGTTCTTTGTATATGAGTAATGACGTACACACGAAACCCATCCCACTCCTTGACACATGGGAACTCCCAATTTTCTAAAAAGATTTTGAACTCACTTTTCCACTCACTTCTACTGATCGGCAACCAAACAAAACGGTCATATAAATTCCAAACTAAAACTTTGTAGACCCAAATAAAAGTAACAAATGATGTTGATTTGGATACTCAAAAAATATTTCCCCATGTAGTGAACATGCAGTTGTCTGCTAGACAAAAAAGGCAAAGTGCCAATTGTTTTGCTGGTTTTATGGGAACTTATTTATTTGGTTTATTTATCAAGTGGCCTTCTACCTCCACCAAAATGAATTCAAAGGTTTCACGACTTACCCGGAAGTTGTCTTTGAGCATTTCATCGCTCCATGCAAGAGTGATATCCTTGCTCCCACCAGTTGCTAACTCGTGACTCATCTGGACCTCGCTGTTTTCTCACTTTCTGATTCATGAGTGCATTTCTCAAGCGGCTTGAGAAGTAATCATGTCTTCCTCCAAACTCAATTGTTGAAGTTTACGTTTCTTTACTAAAACTCATAAAACTAAGGTATTTTTGACGTTCTTGTTGCCTTCTCTAACTCAACAGCGAAAACGCGAAGAGAAGAGAAACTCCCGCCATATTAATAGCTACAATTAAGCCAAATATTTGAACTCATTGTTGTTGGCACGAGTCTCTCTGGGAAGAAGTCAGGAACAAAGTGCCTTTTGACGCACCTCGTTTCTATACAGAAGCACAAAATAAAACCCATTGATAAGCCCCGTTTTTATTTAGTCCAGACGATTAGCTCGTCTGAGACGAATAATTCGACGTTTTGGATAAATAGGACCATTTTTGCTACAATAGCGCGAGACTTTTAAAAGTGTTAAAAGACATTTGTTTTATGCCGCTCACAACATTTTGTAGTTGGCGAGTTTTCAAAAATCATGTAGCGTTGTACATCAAGCTGCTCGTACATGAGTTGTGTCAGCCTCTGTCGTTCAATTAAGAAAACTATTTTTACTACAATTCTGTCTTATTTCTTGAAAGGAAATTTCTATAGATCAGTTGCCTCGATTGGCATAAACTAAAACATTTACTCTATTTCAATATCGGTTGATAGTGACTTATTGATCATCTACGGTGACTCGCGCATTTGGCGCTCAGTTGATTCTCCCGTCACTATCCACCTCAATATAGAATAAGTGTTATGTATTCTATATGTAATTTAGGTGTACACTAAACTAACGCTAGAATGTTGATGCTAATGCCGATGCCACTGATTGTGCTACTACTTAGGTGAATATTAATCGTTAGGCTAATGTTAATGTTATGATAATGCTAATTTCAACTACTTATGCTGATGCTAATGCGGATGCCACTAAGTATGCTACTACTTACGTTAATGCCAGTTGTTAGTCTAATGCTTATGCTACTGTTAATGCTAACGCTAATGTTTATGCTAACTACTAGTGCCAATGTTTATGCTAGTACGTATTTTAATACTTTTGCTACTGCTCATCCTAATGCTAATGCTAATCTTGTTAAAATTTTCCTCAGCTGAATAAAGTATTGTTGTATTGTAAGACTAATGCATATTGAATTTAATCTAATACTAAAACTAAGCTAATACTAAACAGAGGTTAATACTAAAGCTAATGCGAATGGTATATTGCTAATACCTATAATTATACTTCTATTCTACTTCTGCTTTTGCTTACGTTATTGCTAATTGCTAGGCTAATGCTTATACTGTTGTCACATGAGCATGCTTATACTACTGCATATGTTAATATTAACGCATATGCTACTGCTTCTAATAATGCCATTTGTTATAGGCTAATTTCAATGCTTAAGCTAAAACTCTTGCGAAAATCAATAATTATATTTATCTTTTGTTAAAGCGCGGGATAAAGTTCAAGTTTTCGAAGAAGGTCATATAAAGAATTTCAAGGCGGCAATTGAAAATCTCAAAGCCCATGGCGGTGGGGACTGCCCTGAGGAAGCCTTTATCGGAATCAATCGGGCAATGGAAGAAGGGAAGCCCAAACCGGAGTCTCCACTGTATGTCTTTACTGATGCCCCGCCACTTGACAAAGCAAAGGTTGATGATGCATTAGCTTTAGCATTAGACACTTGGACAACCGTCCACGTGTTCTACGGTACTTCTAACTGTCTTAAATCTATACCAGATGACACCTTTCATCACCTGGTGTCTGAAACTAATGGCCAAGAGCTCACATTCTCCCATGGAACTGAGATAAGTCAGGTACTTTTTATTTACTATAATAAGTAATGACACTATATTGACAATAAGTCCGTCATAATGAAACAGTTTATGAAGAAATCTTGAAACGCTTGTTACAGCCAATATTTTATTGGCAAATTTATAGTTGAATAGGTTCCTGCGATCATGACATTGTATTACTGTAACTCCATACTTGATGGTAGACTTGATGAGAGACCCCCTTTTTGCCATAATAAACGAATGATTCAAAAAACGCCTTTCTTGCGACCAACAATAATTAGGAATAGGAACAGGGCAAAAAAATGGGACTGTGGACTTTTCACTCTTAAATATGTTTTATATGCAAAATACCCCATTGACTAAATTTCTGTCACTCATCATCAAGCAATGTTACGCGTGGAGCACATGGAAACTCATGCTAAAATCCACAATGAATGACGTGAATCTTTAGTACATGAAATTGCTTCGAAAAGGTTGTTCTTTTTAAGGCTGAACAAAAAATAAGCAATAATTTTGTCTGTCACAAAATTTCGTTTATTTTTTAGTTTAATATCTTCGTGTAAGTAAAAGAAGAAATTTCTTTTTAAGCCTTGAGTTTCGATTCTTCTAATATTTCCAGTTGAGAGCGTCACAAAAGAGCAGATACCATTAAGCAAATTCAAACTTCTGACTGTAGAGCTAAATTAGTGTTACATGAGAAAAAAAGAGAAAAGAAAATTACTGAGATCATTGGGAGAATTCTTTAAAGATAGGACTGGGCAACACGTTTGACAGACATCAGTTCCTGTCTGTGGACTGATTATCTTTGGCTGTTTTATTTTATATAACAAGTTCACTCCATTTTTCTTCATGTAATTTTACTTTATCAAGCTTTTTATGATTCAGATGATTTTAAAATTTCTCACTTGGAGGTTGATGCATGTGTTGATGCTACTTAACATTTAAGATTAAATGGATGTTCTTTGCTGCTGACTTTCTAATTGTAGAACTTTAATATTCTCAATAAGTTTTCGAGTTTAAATAAAAAGTTATATACAATTATACCCGCAGATAGCAGGTATCTTCTTCAATAAATAAAATTCAGGACATTTTGAATTTGTGCTCCAAAATATGAAATTACGAATTTCAGTCCACGATTCTAAGGGCAGAATTTTATTGTCGTAACAATTCTTCAATTGTTTGCCACATTCTGATGATGTGTATATTTTTTTATTATAAATCTTCTGTCTATGATTTTGTTTCTGCTTTTTTTCCTCTTCTGTTGGTCGTTTATTAGCAGATTTTATATAATTATCTGATAATTCATTATGATTAATATATTCATATATTCGAATCATAAATTACAACCATCTTTCTTAGAAATTCCTGATTTACAGCATTTATAACCATTACATACCATTTTCCAAATACCAGGCAGCGTTGATACCAAGATCTTGTTGTACCACGTACATTTTTTAACACATTTTTTATTCTTATGATTATTAGTGACAAATGAATAATCACAAGCTTTTACAGATTTTTTAGGTAATTCTCTTGTGGTGTCATCAGCTGTAAATTGCATAATCGGTTATCATCTCTGATACTATATTAATATGATCAATTACTTTTCCATCAGTTATAGTGTCGTTGAAACATTCCCAAATAAATCTGTGGACATATAATGTTTTTTGCCCTTTTTGTGAATGCTTACTTACGTTACTTTTCATATTACCATTATTAATTAATGTAACTTTCATCGGTTTCTGTTGAACAATATGTATTATTTCACCATTATCATTTGCTGCGTATAAATTATAAATAGGATAAATAAAATATTCTTTATTACTTATTGTTAATTTTTTAACCATTTGTTTTATATTATTGTTACGTGTTATCTCTTTAAGTCATTATAGGTATGTTAATTGCTTAAATAGATGATATGTATAATACACCCATCATAATAAAACAAGTTCAGACCTGCCTATGGGGAAGTCCCATGACAGCATAAACTGTCAACTTTCCTAAGAATGCTGCGCAATGGAATAATAAACCCACCCATAGATAATATCCTTTTTTACCATAGATAATTGGGTAATTGGGTAATCATGTTGTTCCTCCCCTTATTTCCTTTTAGGAGCTCTAATGTTGTTTACTGAATGCCAGGTACCCAGTCAAGTATCGATTTTCTCTAATCAATAAATTTTGTCTTCGTCGAATGGCACATAATCTGAGAGTAATGCTGTCTTCTTTTTTTGGGTTGAATTGATCTTTGATTTTGTTGGTTCGTAAGTTATGATAAACCTTGCGTTACCTATTGATGGGTACTCTATGTTACATCTAACATGTAGTTCATCCAGGACGATCATCTTAGGTGTTTGGTTACGGATTTCATAAACTCCATACACGTTGAAAAGACAGGTTGGTTTCTTTACGACGATGCCGCCGACTTTCATTTTTTCCATTGTAATTTACTAAAGTGTTATCTCTTTAAGTCTTTTTAGGTATGTTAATTGCTTAAAGAGATAATATGTATAATATACACCCTGCAGAATAAAACAAGTTCTGACCTGCCTACGGGGAACTCCCATGACATCATAAACTTTCCAAAAATTTATATATATATAT
>JAOBBB020364517.1:0-10183 GCA_025331005.2 Zoanthus gigantus
TCTGCCCCGTACATCAGCTGAATTGACCAATGAAGCTGAACAAGTGATACAATAAATCAAATTGGTATTAGTACAAATAAAATGGTCAGATACCGCAAATGTGTAAGTAGGGCCGGTAATTTGAGTGTGAAAAACAATAAACGGACAAGTTTTGCACTGTTTACGCGGGCATTTAAAAGTACCTGGTTCGCAAGTAGGTCCGTTTATTGTTTCTCACACTCAAATTATCTACATTACTTGAAGTTTATATCTACTCGCCGACGCATTGAATAGCTTTTTTATATACTATTTACTGAAAGTTATAATTTCAAGATTACATCTTTATGCTATGTAAAATCAATACCTCATAATTTAATGTATCTATAAAAATCCATTCTTACTAAATACTCCTGAAGTTCCTCTGGGTTCCCGCTCATATCTCGTCCATTGACCTCCTTAATGATGTCACCCACGTGCAGTAGTCCTTAAATGAATAATTTGAAAGAGATTTTTAGTTTACAATCTTTAGAAGCACACGTAGAATACTTTTAAAAACTTTCTGAAAAAAATCGGAGAGTAAGTGAAACAGATGGTTTAATCAAATCTAGGTTGAAAAGTTTGGTTATTGAAGTGGGGAAAGCAGGGTACGAAATTAAGATTTTTGTCAACCAGCCAAGTTAGATTTATTTAACTGGCCCAGACCAGTTTTCAGCCGGCTCAACAAGAAATTAACCGGCCCAGGTCAAAAAAAAGAATGATGCATTGGCCGTGCAGGGGTTTTCAAGTTTGTTTGTCCTCTTGGGAATCTTGACTTGCCGGATTAAAAACCTGTTCATGATGCCGGCAAGTGGCAAGTCCGGCAATATGCGATTTGAAAACATGTCAGCGGACATGACTGCAGGAAGAATTATTACGCAAACGACAACACGAATTTGATCTACAGACAGTTTTATTTACTGTGTTTCACATTTCAAGCAGTCTTATGTGATTTCCTGACGTGCAGGGAATTGAGAATCGAAAACAAGCTTCAAGACTGATTTTAACAATAGATGAGCTCACAATTTTGCGTGACATTCTCCTGGGATTTTAAACGGCCCTTTTTGGCTGGCTATCTGTGATTTTACAACAATTTTACCGACCTACGGTCAAAATAACCGGCTCTTGCCGGCTTTCCCCCCCTAATTTCGCACCCTGGAAAAGAACAAAGCTGATATTTCATTTTGAATTGCTTTGATGAAGGGCTAACATTTGAAAAGTCATTCTCGTCATCATCATCAATCCCATTTTGATCCAAGTTTATCCCCCTAAATGGGGATAACCGGATTTACCCCACTCTAACAGCAATCTCTCCAACTCCCACTCTCCATCTCGCTCGATTCAAGGTATCCTCCTTCTCCAAACCAACACTCTTGCTCTCCTTCTCCACTTGTGTCTTCCACATCTTCTTTGGTTGTCCTGCTTTCTCTTGCAATTCACTTCAACGCTTTTCTCAAGACATGCCCATCATCCCTCCTCAACACATGCCTGTACCATCTCACTCCATTCGCCTTTGCCATCTGATCCACCGTTTCCTTCAATCCCAACATCTCCATTAGGTCCTCTGTCCTCTTTTGCTCCATCAATTTTCAAAAGATAAAATGTTTGCAGCACACCCTAAAATTAATAACAACGTACTAACCTTGTCTGTCAATCATTCCACCATGTAAAATCCTTGCAATGATTAATTGACTGTCCTCCACTTTTAGAGTGACTCCCTAAAACAAGTTGGTAAACGTCTTCGTTACAAAATTTTGCAAACCGAGAAACCATGAGCATTGGAATGGTTGCGGTGAGGGAAAAAGTGTAACAATAGATGGTCATTTTATCCATTCGTATCACCGCTCATCTAATCTATTAGAAATTATTGAGAAACACCGAGTCAATTCGTACAGTGTTGACATAATCGTGCTTCTTAGTAAAATATATTAAAAACAAGGATAAAATTCTTGATTGATATTGACTAATAACATAAAACGTTTTCGACTAAAAGTCGTTTTCAGTATGAATATGAATATGAAGATGACTTTTGTCAAAACGTTTCATTTTATTAGTCAATATCAATCAATTATTACAGTATTTGTGGGTGATTTTAGCCAGTCATGTTTGTCGTAAGAAGTCGAGAGAGTTCACGTGACTCCATGAGCATCCACAGGATACCTTCCACAGGATACCATCCACAGGATACCATCCATAGGATACCATCCACAGGATACCTTCCACAGGATACCTTTGGTTTAGTGTAAATTGTTTTGAACCCTAGCTTACAGTACAGAAAATATGCGTGGCAATGCATTACTAACTTCTGAAGTGAGGGAGTTCTAACCCTCACCTAATTCTTTTTATTAAAACTAAAAAAGTAACATAACAGGTGGATTTCCCAATTATTGCAATTTGCCATCAAAAATAATTACCCTACAGTTTTCCTATTAACCGTTTCAGTCCTAGTTGTATTGTTAAATTCTCCCAATTTAAGTCCACACTTTTCATTGATTAACTTTGAGAGAATGTTACTTTTAATCTTCAGTAGTTTGATCAATCTGCATTTTTTCCTTACCAAATGTCTTATTTTGTATGTGTTATGTAAGGAGAAGTTGGGTGTTGATAACTGACAGGGACAGGAAGGGTTAAAGTAGATCTTAGCTGTTACGTAACTTTTAGGATACTAAGTACCTTCTGAGTTTTAAACTAAGTATGTGGAACAACAATTATTTCTAGTCGTCCCTCCAAAGTTGAGGTCCTCATAAAAAGTAATCTTTATCGGGTTTGGAAAAACCATTCTAATGTAAAGTATTAAAAAAATGTTTGTTAAAACAGTGTAGACAGTTCGTCTTCTTTCAGGTAAAAAGCTGACAAAATCTACAAGTTCCAGAGTTGTTGCCATGCTATGTACATGAAACTGCAGCTTCATTTCTACCAATTTAGAACATGACATTAATGTTTATTTAACTCAACTGGGGAAAATCAAACCATTTATAACATGTACAAGTAATGACAATTTGAAACAAACTTCAGAGCAACAAAATGCAGCTTCAATGTTAGTTTTAGTCCTGAAAAGAATGCCTTGAAACTATTATTCGTGCTTGCCCCATTAAGATTCCAGCTGTCTTTGGCATCTGGATGACCATAATAGTCCTGTATTTGACAATGGCCAGGCCTTTAAGAGTAGAATTTAATATAGCAAATACACCATAAAAAAAGGTGTATAAAACATTTATATTTTCTATCTTACTTTATTATCTCATGATGTTTCTCTTAATAGTACATGAAGTCATTTTGTTTACGTCATTCTGAAACTTACTAAAACTTCCTTGGCTTGTTTGTGTAGACCAACCATTCGAATAGCTTCTCCACCAGGGAACCCATTTTCAGGGCCACTCTGGAGATATCCAGGTGATGCGGGAGGTGATTCGTAAGTTTTGAATGCCACTGCATCATGGGCTTCCATAAACGCCTTTAAAATGGAACACAATAATAAGCTGTCTTGATGTTCTCCATGTCAGAGCCATTCTAAACAAGATATCATGCATTTCTCAACAACATTAATTATTTTCATGCATTTCAAGTTTATTTAATATTTAGTAATCAGAAGAAAGTTCAATTTCTAATTAATATGGTGGATATATAAAATAAATGAAGTAGAGGTGATTTTTGTGTTGCTGACACCACTAATGGACAACGCTGCCAAAATACCAAAAGCAAAGGTTTCACGCTTCAAGAGCTGTTCAAAAAACATTGGCTCTAATTCAAAGACCCAACATTGAAGTACAACTTGCCCTGCTTGGCATGTTTCAAGGGCAATTACTGGCTGCATAGCATAACAGTCATGGATGCACATTTGATTGAACTTTGAATAAATTGAACTAAATAGATTTTTAGCGTTATTAGTTAACAGCAAATGTCATTTATGCTATTAAGATCTTGTTAAGTCCTAAAGGTTCTGTCCATCTTAAAAACAAACTAGATGCTGTGACCATGTAAACTGGGCTACCTGTGCAAGAGCCTTTGTGAGTTACTGACAATTTTTTGTAAGTCCCTCATGTTGACAAAAACATTGAAAAAGAAAACTTGAAATTTGTATTAAAATTAATCTTGAAAAAAAACCCGGAACCATGGTATTGTATTTAAACTCAAATTCAGGTAAATTATCTATGTACACTGTAATCCACAGATGAGATGGCTCCCAGGCAGTTCTTTGATTTCAGACTTCTAGTTCGTAATTGCTTATAATTATTGCGTATACAACAATTGAAGGGTCTAGTGCAAAAACGGCGTAACTGACGTTTGATGAAGTTCTCAACTCTCACTAGATTATCCCTCTTATCTCTTCATAACTTTTGGGAGAATTTCGCATTTCATACAAAGTCACATTGTTTTTGTACTAGACAAAAATGACATAAAAGAATTTTGATCTCTCCATACATTATCCTCATTATCTCTTCATAACCCTTGGGAGAATTTAACATTTCATAAATAGTCACTTAAGTTGTTTTGCACTAGACCCTGCAGTTTAAAGACCATTCAGTACATGCTTGTGAACAACATGGTACAAACTCATTCTAACTAAAAATATACTTTATGGTTCTGCTATAAATTATCTTTCATGAGATTGGGTAGCAGTTTACTGTGTCTTCATTCAGATCTTTACTAACAAGCAGTTGAAGACACTGAATCGTGATTAAGGCTTTATACAAGTAAAACTATAAGTACTGACCCGAAAGTGGGGTTCTTGGATCAAATCAGACAGCTCAGCGGCTGCATTATCAACAGCTACTTGTGGTTCTAGCTCACTGAGAACCTGTCATTAAACAAAACTGGTAACTTCAAAACTTATACAATGATTCAGAAAAGAGATACAGATAATATTACCAATTACTAACAAATTTTATAATAAATTATATTTATTATATCTGGGTCTGCAGTAATTGGCTGCATGGCTGTTGCGGGTGCCCTGCCAAGGTATTTATTATCCTTCTTATTATATTTTTTTTTTGTTGTATTTTATTTTTTTTGTGTACTACCTATTTCTGTTTTGCATTGTATAATTATATTTTTTTAACGGCAAAGCGAATAAATAAATAAAATAAAATAAATCTGACCAAATGACCATGGGGTGCCTCGCTCACTGGGAGGGCAGAGGTTTGGCATAAGCGTGAGAGCCAATTGCCAGGGGTTGAAGCACTTGGTGGTTGCCTATGTTTGTCGTACTAAAGTTTGGCTGCAGCTCTACAACGATTTATCACTGAATGTATCACACTGGAATCGAGAGACTTGGGCATTAGGAGATCTTCTGGTATAGGGATCGTGGTTCGTGTGTGTATATTGAGCAATGCTAGGTAGATTTCATCGGATTTCTTAATGATTGCTTTACCATCACTCACAGCTGCTTCTGCTTTGCCATTACTTCGAGACCAGTAGGGGGAGGTAGTAACATGCTCAAACCCAAATTTGTTGACAAAAAGCTTGTACTCATTTGAAATAAACTGGGGCCCATTGTCTGTGAGGCAGTGAGCTGGAATGCCATGGCTTGCAAAATAGGCTTTGGTGTGGTTAACCACGGCGGCTGATAGTGTGTTGGAGAGCTCATCCAATTCGTAGAAGTTGTTATAGTGGTCAATTGCGATTAGGAATTGCTTTTGTCCGAGCTGAAAGATGTCTTGGGAAACAAATTGCCAGGGCCTTGTGGGAGTCGGATGAAATAACATTGGTTTTGTGGTGGCTTGTTTTCCATATTTGGCACAGGTTGAGCATGAATGGCAAGTGTTTTCAATTTCTTTGGACATGTTTAGCCAAAACATTGTGTGGCAAAACGTAGGCAGTATTTGTGGCCTCTGTGGGATTGGTGAATTTTGTTCAACATGTTTGGTCGAAAAGAGGTGGGGATTACAATGGCTCGAGTTGACTTGAGGAGCAGGCTGTCTGCTACACTGAGCTTGTCTCTATACAGTAGTTCCAGAATGGTTGGAGTTGGGTAGGTAGGTGCTCTTTAGTTGGGGGGCAACCGTGAATGATGTGGTGTTCCAGTAGCTGCATGTCGAGGCATGAGGCAGTGGCTTGGCGCAGCTGGTCACAGGTTGTGTCAGTGAGACTCGGCAAGGTCAGGTCCTGTTGGGCAACATGCAATCTAAACATTTAAATGTGTCGATTTCATGGGTATGTTGGTCATGGCCCTGAGAAGGAGCTCTAGATAGTGTATCGGCTAGGTGAAGAGATGAGCCTTGTTTGTAAACGACCTTAAAGTTATAACATTGTAAGAAGAGCATCATCTTTTGGAGCTGCTTAGGTGCTGCTGTGGTCAGTGTGAACAGTAACGTCTGATTTTCCGAGTAGCCATTGGTCAAATTTGTTTAATGCTTCCACAATTGCAAGGCACTCTTTCTCGATTTGTGCATATCTTTGTTTAGTTGGGGTAAAACTTTTTGAGCTGTATGCTATTGGTTGCAGAGAAGCCTCGTCGAAGGGTTTGCCATAGAGGCATTTGGTGGGTTGTAGAAGAGCTGCTTCAAGCCCATAGTCAGAAGCATCCACTTGAAGTACAACAGGGAAGTTTACATTGTAGTGTGCTAAATATGGTGCTCTGGTCGCAAGAGTTTTGGCTTCATCAAGAGCTTGCTGGTGTTGTGCTGACCATAGAAAGGCTGCATCTTCCTTTGTGAGATTGTGTAACCCTGCTCAGCTGCGGGCAGAATTTGCTGAGGTAGTTCATTGCTCCCAAAAATCTGAGAACTCCTGCTTTATCGGTTGGGGTTGGCATTTTGAAGATAGCTTGAACGAAAAGCAGGGTTTGGCTGGAGGTCCTCAGTGGTGATGAGATGGCCCATGAAAGTGGCCTCGCGGACCAGAAATTTCATTTTGTTGATATTGACTTTAACATGGTGTTTTTCAAAATGCTCCAGCACTACAATCAGCTTCAGGTCGTGGTCTACTCTTGCTTCAGCTTCAGTGGAACCACAGCCTGGGACTAAGATGTCATCGACAATGCTGATTATTTGAAGGCCTTCCAAAACTGTATGAATTTGTCGTTGCCACTCCTCTGATGCGGATGGTATTCCAAATGATAGTCTCATCCATCTGTAGCGGCCCCATGGTGTTGACATAGTCGTCATCAGGGTCGACCTTAAGGTGAGGGGGATGTTCTGAAAGGCTTCCTTCACGTCAATTATGGTCATGCATTTCATATCATGCAATTTGTGCAGGTTTTCCTCCAGCGTCGGGTTAATATATTTTGGTCAACAAATAGCTTTGTTCAGTGTTTGGGAGGGGTCCAAACATATGCGTATTTTCCCTGGTTTTATAGGGGTCGGTTCTTGCTCTCAGACAACCATGTTTGATATCCAAGGAGTGGGCTGAAAAACTCTGACCAGTTGGCCTGTTTTTTCGTAGGCATCTAAGGCAGCTTTTATTTTCCCTAACTTTGAGATTGGTTGATGATGGATAGGGGCATCGATTGGTTTTACATTACTGTCCATGTCAAAATCGATGGGTGGCCCAAGGTAGCCGAGGCCCTGGAAAAGAGAAGAACAATTTTGCGATATAACTTCCATATTCAGAGTACCGGGCTTTGGCCATGCACGTGTGAGTAAATCTGGTGCAGTTGGGGGTGAGCAGGCAGCTGAACGTTCAGATGGCATGTCAACGGTGAAACATTGTCTGACAAAATCTGCATACAGTGTAAGTACTCCAAGCTTTTTGCTAGCTTCCATACTGAGCAGGGCTGGTTGATCTGTTTTGACTACTTGAAAAGTGAGGTTGCAATTAGAGGTTCCTCTAATGACATCGAGGTTCATCTGATCGGTTGGGTTGACTGGTGGACTGGTATAAGGCATTATTACTGTGTTAGTTGACTAGGTATTTGGATGGTAAGGTATTGCAAGAAGCGGCAGAATCTGTTTGGAATGGAATCTGTGTGCTGTTCTTGGAATCAGGGCTTGCTAAAGTAAGAAGGATGAAGTGACCTTTTTCTTTGGAAGGATGGGAACAGGTTGGCTCGTTATCTTGGATTGTGAAGCAGTTCTCATACTCGAGACCAAGGGTGTGCTAACATTTGCCTAAGGTGTCCACGCATGCTAATGGAGAGGAGGTACACCAAAGACTGTATCCCCAGTCAAGGGAGGCCAAGGGTGTGCTAACATTTGCCTTAGGTGTACAGGCTAGTAAAGAGGAGGTGCCCAAAAGATATCCCCAGCCAATGGAGGCAAAGGGTGTGCTAACACTTAAGTTAGGTGTACAGCCAAGCTAGTGGAGAGGAGGTGCCCAAAAGACCATATGCAAGCCAAGGGAGGCTAAGGGTGTGCTAACACTTGTCTTAGGTGTACAGGCTAGTAAAGAGGAGGTGCCCAAAAGACCATATGCAAGCCAAGGGAGGCTAAGGGTGTGCTAACACTTGTCTCTTACAGGTGTACAGGCTAGTGTGACTGGGACTGGCTCCAAGCATGGTCTAACCACTGCCAACTTTAATTAAACATTAATTTGTATTAAAGACTAAGTTAATGTTGATATCCTTGCAATAGTGACTGACAACTGAAGTTAGCAGATTTTCTTTTTAGCACTATTATAGATTTGAGAAGAAAAAGATGAGTTTTATCCGACTGTTGAAAAAAAAAATTATTTGTTAATTCTGCTACTCTGACTGTCAAAGGGCTAATGCTTGAAATATTAGTTTTATGTTTTCTCTGTGACAATAATCAAACTCTTCAACCTATGTATTTACACAACATGATTCAACTACTTGCTGATGCACTTCAATAATTATTTCTTTAAAAACTATGCAACATATGACTTTAACTAGTTTATTTAAAATGAAAATCAAATATTACATATTAAATAAAATATAACCTTCATTACCTCCGATGCAGAAAGTTCAAATACATAAAATTAATAATAATTATGTTTGAATCAAGCAAAAAAATATCATAAAAGCTGAGTGTATAGACTAAAATTTTTATAATCTGGTTCCGATTTTCTTTTTAGGCAAAGTAATTCTGATATGAACCTAAAAAACTATTTTTAAATTTCAATACTATTTTCGGCATGTAAAACTGGCACTAAAACTGGCCAAAGGTGTTTAGAACCATAAACGAATTAAAAATAATGTTAAGAAAATTTAAGTAGGGATTGTTAGAAACTTTAGTGTAAGTTCAAAGTTTTGAAGTTTCAAAACTGTCACAAAAATGAAATCAGCTCTTTTATAACTGAAAAAAGAAACCTAGTATTACACACTTTACTGGCAAATATTCAAAGCAATAAAATGGTTTTTAAAGTTTTTATTAATGAATTCTAACTCACCATAGATGCCCTCACGGCTCTCGTAGCATCTGGCCAGCCTCTGCACTGAAAACACTTGGTACGAATACTGTTAAGAAGATCATTGAACTTGTTTTGCTCAAGACAAAAGTTAAGGGAGCCAAAAGCATGCACTGAAAAAGAAAGTTCCGTAAGTTAACAGTTGAATGGATTCTTCAGTGGAGAACGTTTACAATGGAGTCAAAGGTTCTTATAATCTGCTTTACACAACAGAAAGCAAGTTAAACACTGACTTAAATGAGCCCCTGGGCTTGCACAAGGATTTGCAAAGGCTCGGTAATAGAGAGCTTAAGAAATGAGGACTGGAGCAATGATGGTAGTTGTGAAAAAAATCATTTCTTGTTTTATTTTTCCTTTTTTAGATAATTGATCAATTTTTTTCCTATGCTAAGTGATTTGTGAATTGAAGGAGGTAAGTAGTTTTGGCACAAAAGTAAACAAAGATTTCAAATTTTTTAGTGTGATATTCACATTGTCCATAGAACTTCAAAGATGACCTTTTTCTGGCACATGAAGACAATGGTAAGCAGATGGCCAGCCCATTACATTTTATCGCACAATTTTTTTGTTCAATAGTTAAGGCAGCTATTGTTCTTTGCTATTCCTCTCTCCATTGTTATTCTGTTTCTTTTGCTCCCTATTGTTATACTCAATCGTCAAATTGCCTTTTTCACATATTTAATTTATTGTGTACTTATTAAATGACCAGCATATCATAAACTCAATAAATTTAGAAACTAAACACACTGGGTGAGTCACACATCACAGGCTACAGTACAGCAGCTCTCAGAAATAGATATCTGAACAGACATAACTAGAATGCTGCTGAAAAAAAAATAGCAAAACAGTTACTGTTCATCAGCAG
>JAOBBB020364608.1:0-18985 GCA_025331005.2 Zoanthus gigantus
CCAATTGTCATTGGTGCACTCGGGACTTTCAGCAAAAACTTGAAAACATCGTTGAAGAAAATTGGATTAGATTGCACATTATTATTACAAAAAGCCTCCTTATTGGGAACGGCAAGAATTTTAAGAAGAATACTAGACACCTAAGGCCATGGGTGATGGCTTGATGCCTAGTCTACAAACCACGTTAACAACGTATCGTGTGAATGAACGAAATAATAATAATAATAATGATAATGATAATAATAATAGTAGTAATGATGATGATGATGATGATGATGATAATAATAATATGTGTTCAATGTCATTCGTTAAAAGTACATAGCAAATGTTATAGTAATTTAAAAAAGATACAACTGCGATGCACAATCCATATTTGCAATAATATAAAAAACATTGAAAAAGCTACTTACTTTCTTGCTACGTTGTATTTAAAAACTAGCCTGTTGAAAAAGCAATTCTTAAAGCGTTTTGTATCAACCTTAGGTCTCTCCGAGGTTTGCGCACGCAGTTGTTTAGATGACTCTTTGACTTGCGGGAAGAGCGGATAAAGGAGAAGACATGGTCTAGACTAAATAAGATAAGATAAGATAAGATAAGATAAGATAAGATAAGATAAGATAAGATAAGATAAGATAAGATAACTTTATTTACTCACGGTCGGTCCTTCAGGATAATCTCAATAATAGAAATATATATTTACAAAGGGATATTAGATACACTAAAGTTAATATATACCTAATATTAAGTACAATATAGTAGAATACTAATAAAATAAAAATTTGAAACAATCATAACTAGAAAAGAAATCAAAGTAAAAACCTGCTCTACCATGACGCCGTGCAATAATAATATTAATCGTTCTAAAATAAGTGACAATGTATTTGAGATTTAAAGCTTGTCAGTGACGATGTTTGTCTTATATGTAATGGTAAACTATTCCACAATACTGCTCCGCTATAACTTAAACTTCTTTTAAAATATTCTGTATGTGGCTGCGGGACTACTAATTTATTTTCTGAATTTCTCAATCTATAAGTAGTAATAAATAATAATAAATTTGGAAGTGAGATAATCTGGTGTCAGACTATTCAAAGTCTTATACATAAATATATATTTGTCAATCTTGCGCTAACGAGCAAGTTTTTTCCAATTTAATGACTGAAATATTTCATTTGTATCTACATCATAGCCCGAGAAGGTAATTAATCTTGCAGCACGGTTTTGGAGTTTCTGTAGTTTTTGAGAAAGACCTTCGCTGCAGTTTCCCCATACCATGCTACAATAATTAAAATGGGGTTGTACCAAGGCATTGTACACGGTTAGGAGTATATCACGTGGAACAAATTAGCTTATGCGTTTCATTGCGCTTATTCCAGAGGCCATTTTTTTAGATATCATGGATATATGGGTAAACAGACCAGGATATGGACCATACAAGCGTATCTAATGTTAGGACAGCGTCCCCAAAAACCGTATAATATACTATAAACTCTTAAAATGTTTTATCAGTTTTGTGACAACAGTAAAATTTCATCATTCGCCCACCATTTGAAAGATGCTGAGATGAAAATCACGTATGCTTTTCCATTTTTAAGATAAATCACAGAAATCATAAGAAATTTAAGAGTTTATATGGTGTTGGAAGCCGCTGTCTCAACACTAGATACGTTTCTATTTTTGGATTTGGAACCATGTTTCTGGTCTATGTTTACCCTAAAAGCATCAAACTTGGTCGAATGACAACTCTCGACATGATCTTTCATGTGGTGTTGCCATTGGTTAAACTTGGAAACTCGCCCCAGTTTCCCGCGCAATATCAGAACGACCAATACAGATGCATCTAGCCCCATTATGTAAATCTTACTGAGGATTCTTTGTTCCATAGAACCATCGCTAAATCGCCTACAACATTAAACTGTTATTTTGCAACGTAACATTTATTTACCTTTTAAGATATTAAGAATTAGATTTAAGACTGCTCCACTTCCCGGGGGAGGGGTCGAGTACCATTTATAACCAAACATTTTTCCACTCAGCGGCTTCTTCACCTTTACTTTGTAATTCTTCAAGTCTTCTGTTGTTATAATTCCTCCGCGATCTTGTACCTCTTTGACGATATCTTTGGCTAGTTTACCAGTGTAGAAACTTTCAGGATCGTTGCGAATTTTCTCAAGCGTTCTAGCAAACTTTGGCATCATAATTACTTGGCCAAGCTTTTTAGGTTTTCCATCTTCAAAAAGTAGTTCTCTGTTTAAGAAAACAGAATAAATCAAACAGTGTTTCAGAAGGTCTTCCAAATATAGATGCATCTCAAACGCAAATAGTTTTAAGGGCTTCTCTGATACTGGCTTGAAGCATTACTTAGTTGTTTTAAAAAACGATTAACAATTATTATGCCTTTGTTTTATTTCTTTACTTTGTAGCATTGATTGATTGAAGAATCCAAGATGGCGGAACATGCCTGACGAGGCTGAGATATCAGCGAAATTGATAGCGCAGTGATACAAAGATATTCACATCTTTTAACATTTTTAGCAGTGATAGAAAGATATATACATCTTTTACATTTTTAACACTTTTTATAAATTGTGCGTTCAAAGAATAACCAAGACAGAGAATGTCAAAAAACTATCGAAAATTGATTATACTCACTTTGTTTTTCTCTTAAGACGTCAATTAAAGGAGAAATGAATGCTAAAACTAACCTATTTTTGTTTGAATCTATAGGTATAGAAGATTAAATCTGTGAGGTTTTTTTTAATTAAAATCAAATTACATCGAGAAATGAAATATAGAGACTAAGAAAACTCTCTAGAAAAAGTTTGATACCGTGGTCGCTAATGAGATTGTCAGCGGTATGGTATGACGTAGGTTACGATATTGAGAGCTTAAATGTGGCATTTTGCTTCAAAATCTTGATATTTTTTAGGCGATCTAAGTATTGCGAAGTTTTTTTGTTATAGCAGCCAAAAGCTGCACAGTAGCCATGTTTTTCCTCGTATCGTAACCTACGTCGTAAACAACCGCTGACATCACATATTGAGCCACCGATCAAATCTTGTCGATTCGTTACAAAACATCATTTTTTTTAACTGCCCGGCTAACAGCTTAAAAGAACTTCATATAGTGGTTCTACTATGCCTAAATGTTCAATCAATGAAAAGTCAATTTTAGGGTTTAGTTCTCCTTTGATGTGTGTTCGGAGGTTAACTGACAACTGAAGGTGGCGATCACCTGGCACAGGCCGCCCTTTTATAGCGCGGTTTAGTGTTTAACATTTTGTAAACCGTAGATAAGCACCAGCTCCAATGGACCTTTAGGCTCGGAAAAGAATTTAGCTTTCAGCATTTGAATTACTTTAAAGGAGACTGTAGGACTATTGGAAATCCTGCAGTCTGATTGGCTTGGATCTGCTTGGGCTCTGACAGTTTGCTGGTAGTAACAAACGCTTGAGATTATTAATGTCATTTTGTTGACTGATTGACCTTTTGGCACAACAGATCAGATCATGTCAATAGATCGTTTAGGTTCCATACCTTGCATTATTGACGCGTAATCCATCTTTTCTCCAGTTCTTATTGGAACAGTATTCCTCAGCCTAGTTATTTCAAATTCCTTTTAAGTAAGCAAGTCGTTAACTCTTTCGATGCCAAGATTTTTTATGTTTCTACCAATGTAATTTTGCTTTTTAAGTTTTTCTGTTTAATTTAATAAAAATAAAATTTTAAACCTTAGATTAAGATAAATAGAATCTTCTTGCCTAAACGAAAATGACATTTGAGTGTCTTATACAGTACACTACTACAGTTCACGTACATTTGATATTTAAATGAGGTCCCCAGTAGAGCTAAAAGAGTTTATGAAACTGGGATCGCACCATTCTATTTGCAGTAAGTTTTACAAGCTCTTTTAACTTTCCCGGTTAACGGTCAAGAGACTGGGTTTAACGGGGTTGTTGCGTAATAGACTATATGCGAAGTTCTAACCTTTGCAGATGAATTTATTAATTAAGACCCTGGCTGTGGTGAACTTGACTAGACTAAGCACTGACTATTTTAATCTCAGTTGTAACTGTCCAATGGCAACCAATTGCGACCCAGTCTCTGGTTCGTGCCTGTGTCCTCCGGGAAAACAAGGCCCTATGTGCTTAGAGTCCTGCGATGAAGGGTTCTTTGGTTCAGACTGTTCTCAGCCTTGTCAGTGTAAGTCCCCACATACCTGCCATCCTGTGACTGGCTCGTGTGCATGTGACCGTGGGTGGACTGGTGCAAACTGTACAGAGCCCTGTCCTGCAGGCACCTACGGTATGAAGTGTGCTAGCAAGTGTTCATGTGACCCTGACGTCACAGTCCTAAGTCGACCGTGTGACCACGTGACAGGACAGTGTAACTGCAAGCCAAGATATTATGGAGTGAGGTACGAATGTCACATTGTATTGGATATAGTTAACAAGAAAGAAAACAGTATAAAATCAAAGAATCAGGCTCTTACAATTACTCTGTCTCCATATTATTTTAGAATAACGGGTGTAGATATCTGCGCTAAGTATTCACAGTTGAACAAAAACAGTCTAAATGTCATAAGCCACGTGGATTCCTTTTGGAATTAAGAAGAAAACCAAAAAACAGAAATGAGACACATTTTTAAAACTATAGAGTTTTAATGTCGTTATTTTTTTTATTTGATTTGTGTATAGTTAAAAGAATAAAAAAGGAAAAAAGTTAATCAGTAAATTAATAAACTTATGAAGTTTTCCCCCGTGTTCACCAGCCGAAAACTAAATGATGTCTTAAAACCTGCGTAGCCAAAACTTGCCCTCATTAGCAGACAAAATGTTGTTTATCAGTTTAAATGTGACCAGTGCGGAGCTGGTTATGTCGGCTACACCAGCCGACACTTACATCAACGTATTAAAGAACATGAGGGAAAAACCACCATCGGCGAACACGTAGGCACACGGAAACGACTCAATTAATCTTTCAAATCATTTTAATATTTTGAAAAAATGTAAAAAGTAGTGGGACTGTCTCATGTCTGGGATGCGTTTTATCCATCACTTGAAACCTAATCTAAACAAACAAAAAGATTCTATTAGCTCTAAGTTGTTTTAAATATTTTATTTACTTCGCTACGCTTCATAATTTTATCTTTTTTAATTCATTTTTTTTTATTAGCATAGTTTGTCCCAAGTGTATTTTAAGAACAATATGCGTATTTTAACTATATATATTAACTAGCAAATTCTATTCTCAGTTTTATCTTGATAATGGTGTCAAGTAGACATCAAAACGTCGTTTCTCTTTTAGCGTTAATTTTTATAACCAAACTTATGAAGTACCGCATTTTTTCCAGGTGCAGAGATAAGTGTAAAAACGGTTTTTATGGCCAGAATTGCAGTAAGCAGTGTAGGTGCCAGAATGGAGGACAATGCAACTTTTTGGACGGAACCTGCACGTGCCTTCCAGGTTACTTTGGCAACCATTGTGAACACCGCTGTGCAAAGGGATTTTACGGCGTAAACTGCAGTGCGCAGTGCAGGTGTATGAAAGAACATGTTGAGCATTGCGATCCGGTCGATGGTTCATGTGTTTGCCTTCATGGATACATAGGTATGATTTTTCGTTTTGTTTATCCAGTATAGAAATTATTGATGGCATACTAATTACTGGGTTGCCTGTGGCAAACCCGATTTAAAATGGTTTCTTTTTTGTTTTGGCCATAAATTGTTGAGAAATTGGAATTCTTGCGCAAGAATCCCAGTATTGTTTTGCAATGATGTAGTGCAATATGTGATTGCCTCGAACATTGGCATCATCGTGACAACTTGATTAAAGTGAGCAGCGAGGAAAGTTTGTCAGAATTTGTTCCCATGCTGATGTCGATTTGACTGAAGTCAGCGATAGATGTTGGAACTTCTGTATGCTCAACTGAAGGCGAAAACTGTTGTTGCAGGTTCTGTGACTACTTTTAGATCCAATTTCTGCAAAAAGTTTGCTTGCTTTTGTACAAAGTGTCTTCTCAACACACCTGCATTGCTCGCAAATCTACGGCAAAAGCTGTGCTAGGTCAACAAATTAGCGAGTCTCGCTTGAGTCTAGTTTGCTCGAAAGCAAACTGATTAAAACTCAAATACTATTCAGATAGTTATAAAGAAGGGTACGACTGAGCAAAGTATCGTGAATATCACAATTTGAATGCGTAAAGCTTTGACAGAAGTCTAAAGCGAGTGATCAAAAGACGTTAGCAGCTATGCTCTCAGCACGAAGGTGAATTTGTTTGTTTCCACGATTGTGGAAAAATCTGGAAAATTACAAGTGTTGTTCGAATATGAATAAATTAAAAATGTGCCTTGTGAACAAACCTCGACAAGGGCAGATTCCAACTACCCCTTTCCTGGGACCGCCTTCTGTGGTCACGTGTGAGGAAGGTTGAAAAACCATATCAGCGTGACCACATTCATTGTGAGTTAGAATCTTGTTAGAATCGAATTTTCATTGCCCTTTTGAGTACTAATTTTACAATTATTTTATTCCAACAGGTGTATTGTGTGAAGATCTTTGTCCTGAGGGCAAATATGGCAACGGTTGCAAAAAGAAATGTACTTGTAAGAATGAAGCACACTGTGATCACGTAACAGGCAGCTGCAAATGTACCCCTGGCTATTCTGGCAAAGACTGTGACAAACTATGCACAGTAGGGTGGTATGGGGAAAATTGTGCCAGCAAGTGTTTGTGTGAAAACTTTGCCAAGTGTAATTCGTTTAATGGCAGCTGCACCTGTGCCCCTGGTTATCAAGGAGAGCGCTGTGAGAGACCTTGCCTGGAAGGAAGATATGGTTTGAACTGTGTTCGCCTTTGCGACTGCAATCCTAAAAATACGGACAGTTGTGATCCCGTTACTGGAAACTGTGTTTGTAGGCCTGGGACTATTGGAAAACGGTGTGACGAGGTTTGTTTTACTTCCAACTTTTGAAGTTTATCTGTGTTGACGTCGCTGCTGACTCGCAAAGTTACAAAACATAGATGCAGTAAACGGTTATCATTTTTATATCCAAAAAGGAAGGAGTTTTACGTGTGAAGTTTGTTTCTTTGGGTCCATCCTCTGCTTTGCTAAGATGTGAAAATTTGTGGACCTTTTTCACCAAGGTTGATTCAGCTTCCTTTTGAGTCCCTTAGTGAGCACCAGTGTCTGCTGGGAGCTAACCTGCGATGGATTAGCGTCCCATCCAGGGGGAGTCAAAGACTCTCATCCACTTAACACTACAGAAACTGGAGATAAGCACCGGCTTCATGGGCCACTTGGCTCATAAAGGATTTAACGTAGTCAGGTACCTACTGCTAGCTGGGGATATTAACAAAGACTCTTTGGGTTGTTGCTCATTTATATGTAATTTAGTAGATTCATCAGTGTCACTCGGAGGTTTACAACGATTATTGTGATTGAGTTTGTACTATTGTTATTAGTAACGACGTCAAAGACGATACTTAAGATAGCAGTGTAACACTCTTACCAACTGAGATATGAATCCACAGCTGTTGGGAGCGGGTCAATTGTAGTAGAACCATTATCGCCATCAGTCTTTACGAAGATGGCACATGACGTCGTTGCTTGCACCACATCACAAACTTTCACAATGTACTTAGTAAAGTTATTGGTCGATTTTTCTGTGTTGTCCAATTGTCTAGATTTTTAAGATGAATTTGTGTCTGCAACACGTATTGTACACAAAAATCTGTTTTTACGAACAGAACAGTTTCGAATTTCTAGCTATCACTGACTTAAATGACAGCAGTTTCATTTTATACACTCGTTTTGCTTTAAATATTCAATAGTACAAGTGAGAGAGCGCGAGAAGTCACACACAGTTGTAAATAGTGCAAAACTGCATTGGCATTTAGGAATATATAACTCCGTATCGAGTCTAAGACTGCAAATTGAGTCCGTTGTCCATGTAGTCAGCGGTAACTTGAAATTCAAAAATGGTCTATTTCTTGCTTTCTTGTTTTAATTTAAACAAAGTATTTGCCTGCGGGATTCGTGTTACAGTCTTTAATTTCAGCTAGTTTGTCGTTGTTTTTCCTTACAGCCCTGCAAAGATGGATTCTATGGTAGAGAATGTAAGAGGGCTTGCCCTGAATGTTCAGTACACGTGACAAACACATGTCATAAGGAGCACGGGCAGTGCGCATGCTCAGATGGGTATCAAGGATATTTATGCTTGGACTCATGTCCGGTCGGATATTATGGCACCTTTTGTAAGAATGCGTGTGTGTGTAAAAAAGGTGCCATATGCCATCATGTGAACGGAGAATGCATGATCATTCGTTTTGCAACTCTCACCAGCATTGTGAATCAAGAACTCAAACCCTTCCAAGACAAGGACCAAACGAGAAACTTTAAAATCGGTTTTGAGACTCTGATGTATAAGTACTTTGATGTTTTTATAGTAAAACGACGAAAACATTTGAGCTCGTTTTTAGCAGCAAACTACGCTTCGCAGACACTTCTGAGAGCCCACATTAATAACACACCAGCGGTAACTCCCACCAGAACCGTGACGTCAATGACCACACGCAGCCAATTTTCTAAAAGGCACGACTTCTCAGTGAGGGTTGTTAGTCTTGAATCGGTGCGTATTACAGCGTCTGACCTTGGAACGCGAGTCACTTGGGTACTTGTGGATAACTACACGTTGGTTAACGCGAGCTTTGTGCAAAGGATAATCAATCGAATTGACCCGAAAGAGATTTCGGCGGCCATTGCTGTAGAATATTTGGTGGGTCCTCTTTATACCGAGAAGAAGGAAAATTTTCCTTTGTGGTTGATTGGCCTCATCAGTGGATCAGGTTAGTGAACAGCCATAGTAAGTACAAGTCTTGCGCTTCTTGGATGTAACTACATGGTAGAAATTATGTCTGTGTACTCTTGGGAGAATAGAAATTTTCGTGGGAAATAAATGTTGAAGACGATACCCATTGCAATAATCTTCTCCAACAATGAAAAAATTTGTAAACAACATATTTTGGAGTTTTGAGGCCCTTTACATAACATTGTCAGTTCCATACACCGCGACTATCATAATAATTTAACCTTGAGTTGTCTTATTTATAGCTGCTCTTAAGAATCGAGGCGCTAACGCTCGAAACGTCAGCTCAATACACTACTTAGTACAATGATCATAAAATAATTTAACTTAGAGTTGCTTTCAGCCTTTTACACAACTTTCGGCGATGATATAGAATTTTAACTTGAAACTTTATACAATGGTTGAAGGGAATAGATAAAGACTAAATTCCCTCTTCGTTTTCAACTCATAACTCAGAAAAAATTCTAAGCTCATGACGGATTTTGAACCGAAGACCTTCTGAACACCGGGCTGTCGCTAAAAGGAGTCTTTGTCACGTTCTGTTATGGCCTTATACCAGACAAAATGGTTTACCAGCTGATTTCCTCTAGTTATAATACTATGTTGCTGTAGAATTGGTGAGATATATTAATTTTATCTTCAGAACATCCAATTCGTCACAAAAATCAGACCGGTTTTTATATAAAAAAATGTAGAAGCAAGCGGCCACTTTTTTTAATGAATAGAATAGAATCAGTATTGGTTGATTTTTGCGGCGATAGATTACAAAGATGATCAATTGATTCATTCGGGTTAATGAGCAAACAACCTTTTGGTGGTATCCGTTTCAAACGAAAGGTGTTTTATCCATCTTTTAAAGTAATATTTGTGCATATTTTTCATCCTCAACTGATTCAAAGTGCGGAACGAAACACGAAAAGCTATAGAATACCAACATTTTTGCATCTCTTTGTTTATTTGGAATGAAACCAACAGTAGTTTTTCATTTGCCAAAATTAACGCCAGCGTTGTACTTTTTTTTTATTGATCTGTAAATTTTTTTCTTCGTATAAATAGAAAGTTTATCAATAAATTTCATTTAAATCATTGTATTTTACATAATAGATATTTATCAAAAAGTAATGCTATAAATTTATCAAAACAGATTATCTACTGACAGCAGCGTTTGCCTGCTGCAGAATAAACTTTCTGCGTGCTATTTGGCAAATGGCTTCTAATATTGTGATTTAAACCACTGACTGAAATCTTTATCAACACCACTGGATCAGGAAAGGAAGGTAGTGTTGTTTTTGAGAGCTTTGTCTAGGGTGTTTTGGGTTTCAACCAAAGAGAGAGACTCTAAGCGCAAAACTATCTACAATAACTTGAACAAGTTTTGAATAATTTTATTTTGGTTCTTGATCGTTTTGTATTTTTTTCTTCTTATATTTCAAATCTCTCAAGTGTCAAGTATGAGACGTTCGGGTTCTCTAGGAACAAGAAAATCATGAAAACACATAAAAAAACGGCTTTTTTTTTCTCTAATTAAAAACGCCATAGGACTCGTGGTGGCCTCGCTCTCTTACAGGTTTCGTTTTGTGTAAGATAATTTCTACGCACCGACTCGTTTGGATTTTTGCGTCAGGTTTTAAACTGCATTTCTAAATCTCTTTTCAACTTTATTCTTTGTATGTTTTGGCAAAAGTAAAACAACAGTATTTTTTAAACACCTAGCTTGTATTGCCATAAGAAATTAGCCAGGCAAAGAAAAATAAAAAAGATTACAAAAAGCATCAGACATTTTTTAAAGCTCGCTGGTTTGAAATATTTGTCTTTAAATTTGTGTAGAATTTCTCCCTGTTTTGTTCTAGGCGTTTTATCTTTCTGAAATTATTAAACCATAAAACAAAACGAAATGGTAGTTAGAAAACAAAAACAAAATGCTAAGTGCGTTAATTTCTAACTTTCCAGTTTTATGTTTGAGTCGCCGTGTTAGAATATTGTAGAAATAAACAGCTGTATGCCGAGCGCTTCGATTGGCCGAACGACACCTTACTTTGATGGCGCTATGGTCACGTTTCCGTTTGAATAAAATGCTCATTGTCAGCAAAAACAGAGAGCGTAAGTTTTTTCCTAGTGGGTTTTAACAGCAGCAGTTGAATCCCAAATAAATACGGTAAAAGACCTTAAAAGCAAAAACAGTTTTAAGTAAGTATATTTTTCTTTGCATTGTTGCAGTATGATTCAAATTGAATCTATTGTATATATTTTTAGAAAGTGTTCTTTGTTTATTTCTCTCAGATATTTCCTTCATGTGCTGCGGGAGACATTTCAGTGAAGTTTTTCTCAGGCTCAGTTTTTTAAATACTCTTCTTGACAATACCATAAGTTGGATAGATCAAGGAAAGCTGATTTATTCTTTTTTGTAAAAATCGTTTCAAACTGAATTTTTTTTAAATGTACGGCGCAACATCGTTTTTGCTTAGAATGAAACTTTTCGTTAGCGTTTTCTTGTTCAAATAACCTGTAATCGGTGGCCTCTTTTCAGTTTGCCATTTTCAAACTGCAAACGCTATAGATTATTTTTGACAAGAAGATTTCTTTCGAGGGAAAACACTTCACACTTCAGTCAGTTGTATTTTACATGAGAAATACACGAATGCCTGAAAAACTACGTTGAATATAATTGTCAGTGAACCAATATAAACAGGAGTTCGTTATCATCATCCACCTTAAAATCAACACCAATATCACTGTCATCACTGTACAACAAAACGTTCTTTCTTCGTAGTCACCAAAAGACCTCAAACACGCAACGTTAAATAAATGGTTTGACTCACCAAAAACGAAAGGGTTCTTACGACGCTTTTACTAAGAAAGCACCAGGTCATCATATGATCAACATCATCGTCATCATTTTCATCACCACCACCACCACCATCATCATCATCATCAACACCATCATCATCATCTTCATGACCATCATCATCGCCGCCGTCATCATCACCACCACCATCATCATCATCATCATGACCGTCATCATCGCCATCATCATCATCATCATCATCATCATTACCATCATCATCGTCATTATCATTACCACCACCACCATCATCATCATCATCATCATGACCATCATCATTATCACCACACCATTATCGTCACCACCACCATCAACAATATCATCATCATCATCATCATCATCATCATCATCATCATCATCATCATCATCATCATCATCATCACTACCATCACCATCATTACTACTACCATCATCAGCAATGCAATCAACTCCCTGGTAAACATTACTTTCATCAAGAACGTCGCCATTCGTTTTCACGGCAGACGATTTCTTGTTTTTTTAAAATTTCATCTAAACTGTTAGTATGATTGAAAACAGATGTTAAACCCATATTAGATTTGAAACTGGACTCGCTGTGTTCAAAGAGTTTTTAATGGTTTTCATAGTTTCCGTAATGTCATTTGAGGAAATTTGATCTTATCTTTCCATTCCACAAACCATTAGCATTGATCGTTTTTATTACACTATTTTGCTTCCTTTCATGTGAAATTAGTTAATTGTTTTTGAACGCAGCGATGATAAACTCCACGTGATCTTTTTTAAATTAATTTTCTGTAAAGAAACAACTTATGTGAAAGGTCTTTGTTTGAAATGTTTTTATGTTTTTCGCCTGAAGCACTAAACACAGTGTGGAAATTCCAGCAAAAAGAAAGCGCAGATAATTGCTTCCAAAATGTTTATGCTAATTAAATGACTTTTTTGGTGACATAAAAGTTTTTATACAGTTTGCTGCGGTCTGTCAACTTCAAGTCAAGCTTTTTTAAGGTTAGTATTTGATCATAAATTCTCCGTTAAATTTTAACGCGCGTTTAAAGAGCAGTTTCTATGAGTTGTCGAAGAAAATCTCGATAAAAACATTGACACTAAAGGTGTCTGAAAAATAACAAATAATAACAAATTGAGGACCGAAATACGCTTCACTTAAAATTTAGGCGATGAACTCGCTGTCCGTGGAGAAAATTATTTTTCTCAAAAGAAATTGTATAGGTTTTTCTTTGCGGTAGAAAGCAGCTGAAACAGCTGAAATACTTGTTTAATTGTGTTTTATTTAAAAAATGAAATGTGTACTTTAAGAACATTGAAATTGATCCTTGAACATTTCTCCCTGTAGCAGATTCGTCCAAAAAATTAGACAATCTTATATTAGTATAATAAATTTAAGTCACTGATACGAATTAGAAAAAGCGACAGGTTCTTTTCACATGCAGAAAATAATTGATTTGAGCATATTTTATAAAAGTTTAGCCTTTCAGACGGAACTTTTTAACTTTGTTGATGAAACCTTAATTCAGTTTTGGAAATACGTAAAGGCTTATCTGTGAACTCATTTTTTCGCACAGGATAATTTTGCCTGTTAATAATTGATTTCTTCTCAGTGTGACATTTTTCCGTCATTTTTCTTTTAGTTTTAAAAGTTACACCTTTTAAAATCATTATTAATTACGCCAGAAGGAATAAAATTAAAGTATATAAGGAAAATTTTTCAAAAAAAAAAAAAGGCTATCATGATATATTAAAATGCTTAAGTCTATAAAAAGCCGAAATATGGTTTTTAAGTTTTGTTTCATTGTCAGAGAGAGAAACTCTGATGTGTCTAAGAGGAAATGTGTCGCATTTATATTATATTATGTTTTTTAAGATTACTTGTTTTAATTTAAGTCTGTTCGTCATCACTTTTGTTGTGCACTATTGGCGAGATAATTATATTTTCGTAGTTTTCTGCCATGCGACTTATTGACAGTCTAAACTGACATTTGCTTGATAATTTCAAATTTTTAATCATCTTTCAGTTAGCAATTTGCGTTGACATCAAATTATGTCGTTTGCGGAAATAACTTAATGTATTTTTTTTCCCACTGATTGCATTAGGAGTTAGACAGCTTTTTTTCTTTAAAAGTCAAAGCCTTTTTCTGTAGGGCAATTAATGTTTTTTATAAGTAAAGTTCACCATTGCGAACTGTTTAGATTTGTCGCTAGTAAATGCAACATCAAAAATATATTTCAATTGATTTATTCTTTCAGCTGTACACAGATATCAGTGTATGAACAACTTGTTAGTTGAGGAAATGACGAGATATACATAAAGTACTATTGCATGTCAGACAAAAATACGATTTTTTTCAAAGGCTGTCTTTCTCGTAACAGTATACAGAAACTAGAAAAAAGCATCGGCTACAATTAGCCACTAGGGTCGGGAACGGTTTTAGATATTTAGCTTTGTCAATGAAGAACCTTGTTTATCTTTAGAGAAAGTGTTCTCACAGTCGAGGACTTGATTTCTTTTTCTTTTACTAATTGTCCTCTGCAAAAAAAAGAATTAGAGAAGTAGTGACCTGGGTACTAAAATGGCCGCGTGAGCCTAGGCAAGTTGTATTAGATAAGTTTTTCCCCGACCTCTAAGCACCATGGGACGATAACCACCGTTTTAGCTGAACAACTTTGCAAAGTTCTGGAGTTTCGTGAGGTAGGGATGTCCAATTTGCCCAAAATACTGTTAGAGTTTGTGTTTAATCTGAATGGCGCCTTGCTGATTCAATGAATGATGCCCAAACAGGCCTACCCGGCCAATTTAATACCCAGTCTTTTATAAGCAAATAATAATAGCGACTTTATTTAGGTGTCAAATTTATCTAGTTGGCCAAAGGCCTACTAATTGGGGACACCATCGTTACAACTCCAAGGTGGACGGTGACCTTTCACATGACAGACACACACAAACATACATATGTCTCCGAGTGCCTACGGTTTAACGTTCTTATCCGAGAAGGCACGAAAGTCTAACCATTTGCAGATGTTAGAGAAAAGGCAGCACCTTCTCCTCAATTATTTTAAGACCCCGAGTGTTGGTCCGGCCGGGAATCGAACCCGAGCCTCCCGCACGATAGACTGGCACCTTGCCAACTAGGCCAACCAGACGTCTTAACTAGGACTAGACTGTCTGAAAGACTGAGTACAAAATACCGTGATATGTAGAAACTTAAAAGATCTATCAGCCACAGAATTGATAAAGAATAATAATAAATTGAATGGCTGTTACACTACATGAAAATAGATTTGTCAGTGGTGTAGCGAGCACAAAATGAACAGCCAGCGCGGAAGCCAATTGTTCACCCCTGTTTGCCCAGCTGAAACTTAAAACCGACTCAAACAGATATTCGTTCACTAACAAGTGAAACCACGGATTGACAAAACAATCCTGAAGGAATTTACTTAGTCAAACCATGTTTCAAAATAAACGGCATTTCTGGCAGGGTGAACAAATGACTTTCACGCTGGCTGTTCATGTTTGCGTGCTACACATGCTGACGAGTCCCAAAAAGGACGAAACAGCCGTCCGGGTTTGTTTTTTCTGGCTTTTTCCGAACTCTTATTTATATTTGTTTACTGACAAGTTGATTTTTGTGTAGCGTAATAGCCATTCGTTTTTATTATTACAATTTTTTACTCGTTTTTGCAATGGGCAAAACAACAAAGTGACGAAATTAGAAAAAATATGATTCAAAGCACTATAAGAACAGCGTACTTCAATATCAATGTATGATAATGTTAACCTTTTTGAAGTAATGAAAATATGTGTTCAGTATATTTTGCCAATGATGCTGTTTTTTTCTTAATAAAATGCTAATACGTAATGCTCAACTTTCTCTTTAAAATGCCAATGAATGTTTTGAAAATGTCATTTAGACCTTTTCTAACTCCAAGCTAGTGCAAAATAAGTCAGATTCTGTAATGGAGGCGGGACATTTTCAGATTTTTAGGTATACACACTTTTTTATTTAATAAGAATCCAGTTTATAAGAATCACGAGGCTCAGAATTTTGGAAATTTTAAGAATTATTTAAGAATCATACTGAGGCTCAATCACTCGACCCACACAATAAATTCTTCTTCATCTTTCGTTTTCACAACTATGGTTCTATCTCTTTTTTTGGAAAGCTAGTTCCTATGGAAACCTTTAATGAGTTTTGATCGAACAATATTCTTATGTTTGTTTTGTTGTAAGATCAAGTTTCTTTGATACAACAGTAAACTATTCCTTTTTGATATCATACCATGTTACTCGCACCTTTGGTTTCACTGCTTCAACAAAATGACGACCTATTTTGAAACTACTATTTAAAAATTATTTAAGAATCAAAATTGTAAGAATCGCGAAGCTCGGGGAAAAAGTACGATTCCAATTAAAAAAGTGTTTATTTATGAAGGAATATATTTAATACGTAAAACTATTTATTACATACGTGGGTATTTTACCGAAAAATAGACAACTCCTATTTTCCATACGAAACTACATCCGGGATACGAGTGACATATTTTCCATATCCTCACTGGTGAAGATATCGCTGACGTCATTCCTTTGTTTTTTTCGTTTGTTTTTCGTCTAGTTTTTTTGTGTATTATTGAAACACTCATATCTATGTAATAAAAAGAAAATTCGTTCCCTGCGCTCAATCGCGAAATCTTTTTTCCACTCGAAGATAAACTTCATATGTCCGCGCCACCTTGTAATATCCTCTATTTACTAGAATGATTATACTGACACAATAAATTACAGGGATTTATTCATATTACTGAGGTAAAACAAAAATTACATTGCATATACTATGAGAATACCGACTCAGCAATTTCATTCACCTGGTTCTTATGGAAAGAAATTAATTTAACCAAAACTAAACTGAACGAACTGTTAGTCTTGCTAGCATTCTTAGGTTGAATGAATCGACAAAATTTTTTAAAAATCCTGCTTAATGCTAGCATTAAGTTCGAATGCTCGACAGTCACTTGAATGCTCAAAGAAATGCTACCATAATTGGCAAAGGCCTATTCCATATTTTAATCTATTGTTTCAGAAAAGATAAAATATTTTAATGCAGGATGCGTGTTTTTTGAAGTCAAGTTAACCCCAGCGTCTTGAATTCATTCACATTTTGCATCACGTTTAGCACGCAAAAGATTGACTAACTAAATAATGTATAAATTAAATATTCCGAATAATTGTTCTTGTAAGATCCCAAGCACATACATCTCAAATATTCTGTTTTCCTCATTGGAACAAAAACTTAGCAAATTTCTTAGTTGACGGCTGTCAAAATGTTCAACATGAACGCGATAAGAATCCTTCTCTCGTTCGCTGGTAAAAATCTTTTCATTATTCGAAATTAAAATTTCCATCTCAATAAATGCATTTAATATTTCCTGTTCGATACTTGAAATTAAAGTCATTCGTTTTAGCTTGTTTTTTTTTTTTTTTTGAGATAGTATTTCCTAGTCGGTAGTGTAAACTCTGTAAACCGCGGCGATGCCATTCGGCTTAGTTGTTTCAACGTTTGAAACACGATCGCAAGAAAACATTAGTAAAAACCGCAATTTTTATTTATTTACATTACTGTTTTTAAATCACTAAAGATTATAATCGTCGATAAAATCTTTTAAAATAATGTTTTGCTGAGAATGCTGAAACATTACCTTGTGTGTTTATATAGTATTTTTAATGATATATTTAGAAACTTTAAAAAGTTTAGTTTTGTAGTAATTCGATATTGCACAACGTCAGTCGGTGATTTTTACCAGTTGCGTGCATCACGGAAATTTTGTGAGCAGGTGCTTGGTGGCACCTGGAGATCACGAAAAGATTTCACAGAGTTTTCTATATTCTTATACCTTTTATTTCCCTCTTTGTACGACTGGTTCAATTCACATTAAAGTAAAGAAAGCTTTGCGATGAGTCTAAACGGTTCCATTGCTATATTGACTACTAAATTGTGTCAAGATTCCAAGAATTGATATTTTGAATTAAGATTCTTTCCCGAAACCCGAACAGTTAAACAGGAAACTGATTTGCATTTCAATTGTGCATTTTCGTCACAATTTCTTAGTCTGCGACATTTTATGAGCCAATCATATACTAAATGTGCTTTCTGCTTTAGTCTGGTTTTTAAAAAGAAATTTTAAAAGGTCTTTTGTAAAAGATCCCTTTTTTAATTTTAAATTTTTTCCCTAGAACTTTGTTGTTCCTATCTCTTCATTTATTCTTTGTGATCTAATGATTTTCATTTCATTTTCAAAGCCTTTTCCCTCCCCTGTCAAAATACAATCTGTAATTGAAATATTGAGTTTCCGTTCATTGCACGGAAATTTTTACCTGGACAAAGTGCGTGTACTGCGGGTGGCCAAATAGTTATCTGAGCAGACATTTCAAAGATAGACCAGTTTACCATCATTTCGGTTTATGTTGTACATTGTCGCGGCCAGGAATCCGTCTTTTGTTTATAGCTTTTAATCAAAAACATTGAAACTGCACCTTAGAAGTTATAAACCTGCACATGTGCCGTCAGAGTAAGTGATTTATTTAAAAAAGAATTCGCTGTTGTACCTTTTATATATGTGTTGTTTCTTTGCGCTTCGCCCGTATATTGTACATAGACACGATGTCTTTCAACTAAGCCGACAATGTCTTTGAACAAAGCACATCTTCACTTCTACTAAGTACTAAAGTCCGAAACGTCAGTGAAGTTTTTCCCCTCTTTGCTTTTTCTACAACTATTTCTTTAAACACCAATATAGCATATAATCATCATCATTTTTAAGCAAATATTAGTTTTTGTTTGTTACGATTTTACTACGGATGATAATGGAGATTTTTTTTATTGAATTTTTGAATAGGAATTTCTTTAGAAATGAAATATAACTTTGCAGTGCTTTTGAATATGCTAAAACCTATTTATTCAGTTCAATTTTATGACGCAGTTTTGCTACTTTCTCTCAAAATCTATTCTAGGAATTATTCCGCCGAGTTGTATTATCGGTTCAAGTATTACTAGAACATTTAAGAAAGATACACTTATAATGTTTCCAGGTACCGGTTTCTTGCGCGTATCACAACGACGGACGTAGGCAGGGTAAAAAGGCGCGGAAAACTAACTTTGAAGAGCGCTCTGTCGTTTACAAACAAACTTTAAATTGTAAAATTGGTTACACATGCATACGGCAAGAACCTGGAGCAAAAGTCAGTGTTAAAGTAATTGTAAGTAAATTATTTACTTACAAAGATTTATTGA
>JAOBBB020364609.1:0-10183 GCA_025331005.2 Zoanthus gigantus
TTCAGTAGTTGGCTTTGTTTGATCAATTCTCATTTTCTCATCACCAAATGTCATATTTTGTATGTGTTATATAAGGAAAAGTTGGTTGTTGATAACTGACTGGCACTGAAAGGGTTAACGAGCCAGTATGCTGGTGTGAAGGCCTTGACATCGTTTTTCACTGTTTTCCGTTTCTTAAAAAGCTGACACTCTTTCCAGCATTCTAGCTTCAATTGCATCCTTGTGCTGCTGAGTTGACAGGTGGTCCTGAACGGCCGATTTCTTAAAGCGTGTGCTGGTTAAACATTGCTTTGTAAACTTTAGATTTGTTCTGTTGGTTTTCTGTATTGTGTTTCTTCCATAAATGGCAGAACATCCCCTTTTCCTCTTCGTGTAACAACCAACTGTGGACGAATCTGTCACGATTAGTCTTGAGACGAGACTGTTCTGGGGATGTCCGGTGCTGGCAATGTTTTAAGGTGCACTTGTAGAAATTGTGTACCGTAGCTCCTTCAGGAAAGGCAAAAAGTGTATCAATTTCCTTCCTCTTCGCTACGTCATCGGACCTGAAACAACTTGCAGTTTTAGGTGATTTTTCTTTGACTGTGTTTCCTTGTTTTTGCACTGCAACAACACTGCGCTTGATTGGAAACATTTTCCAACGGATTGCCTGAAAGGAAGTGGTTTTATTGCTATGAAAGGTTTTCATGAGGCTTTGTTCTCCTTTTTCAGAAAATATGATCGTACAATGCAACTTCGCTTGATTTTCGTATTCTGGTCATTTATGGAAAGAATTCATTGCAGAGTTCTCCCAGCAGCGCGGTACTGCATTTTTCAATAGCGTTCAGCATTTATCAGTAGCGTTCAGCATTTATCAATAGCGTTCAGCATTTATCAATAGCGTTCAGCATTTATCAATAGCGTTCAGCATTTATCAATATTGTTCATCATCAGCATTTATCAATAGCGTTCATCAGCATTCATCATCAGTATTCATCATTAGCGTTCATCAGCATTCATCATCAGCATTCATCATTAGCGTTCATCAGCATTCATCATCAGCATTCATCATTAGCGTTCATCATCAGCATTCATCAGTATTCATCTTCATGATCATATACTAGTGAACATCATGTTTGTGCTAAAATAAATGTGCTAAATACATTTTTTACCGGAATTTTAATATTCTTATATTGCAACTCATTTATTCTTTAACTATGGCTAATCTTATCTCACAGGGTTTGAGGTGTAACCCGAAGCACTGGCCTTGTATGGATTCCTTGTGCACTGTCCTTTACGCTATAGGAGACTACGTCGGTAAGCTACAAAGTTGCTGGTGTAACATCGTAATTTTCTTACTTAGGATGGTAATAAAAGAAAACGAATGAATAAAAGTTCAAGAAACTGATAATTATTACAATATCATCCTCAAGTCTTTAGACATGAAGTGAAAAGGTTACTTTAAATAAGAGTAGTTCACTGCTGGCTTTGAATCCTTTGCTTAGTTTGGCATTGAAAGTCTTGATAGAAAAGAGCTCTTGGAAGAGTAGTAAATTCCAATAAGAGTGGCTGGCGATGATGATGCCGATAGTATTCAAGTATAGAATGGTAACGGACATGTTATTCTATTGTTCAGGATACAAAGACGAGATGAAATTCTTATGGTAATATGTGTGAATTTTAGGTCATGCAACTCCCAATATTCGAAATCGCATTTGTTTGGTTTTATTTCAAATTCGGCTTTAGTTTTTATGGCAATCAATTATCCTAATAACTCTTTGAAAATAACTTTGTTATAAAAATCCACGATAAAAAGGCACGACGTTTCGACCACACCGAGGTAATTTCAAGTGAAGTAAAAATACGTAAAAACGGACTAATTACTTGGTGGTTAAAACATGCTGACACATACTAAACAATGAAAGAATAAGAGCTATTGTCAGAATTATAAACTAAGGTTTAAAACAATAAAACAATGATAATAGTTTTAAAAAGATTGAAAACAGTAAAACTGGACTAAATAGTTAAATGATATCTAATTAAAAAGTTCAGTGTGAATAGAATCGCACTGTTTGTTCAAGAATGGTTTTATCTCTCTTTTAAAAAACATTTATTTCGTAAATAACGCAGTCCAGTTTGTTTTGACATTTGTTATGTGCTAGCATCGATTTGGGGGTCACGTGACCACAGCTACTTTAAATCAATCAGCTATGACAAAACGGCATCCAGAAATGAAAAGAGCAGGTTGACATAGGTAAAATGGCAAAGTTTCAGCTATTGACTTCAAATAATTAAAAATTGGCTAGCAACAGAAAAGAGGACATTTTCTAAGGATTTGTATGACTGGAGAGCAAGCCTTGTTCTCCAGTACCATTTTCACGTATATTGCCTTTTAAAATTTTGATTTTATGTTCACTATCATTGTTAAAGTACTTAACTTTGAGACTTGAAACTATGCTTTCTAACTAAGTTTAACCTGCTCTATCCATTTCTGAACATCATATTGTCATAACCAATTAATTTAAGATGAGTGTCAACTCGTGACCTCCAAATACAAAGGGTCTATTGACTCTCCTTTCAACGTCCACTCTCTCTTTTTCCCTCTTCTTAGCTTGTTTACAGCTGATAGCAAAATCTCTTGATATGGACGAAGAATATTTAAAAGGTAGGTGATGCCCTTATCATTGACAATCTGCTGTTGTGTTACACGTCATGGTTACGATTATGAACAATAAAAACGTAAATAGAGATCAACCGTAGTGACTACATTTGGAGCGCAAGCAATCAATATTTTTCTATCGATTTGAAGAGATCTTTTGCTTTAATGTCTATCCATCTCTGATTAGGTGAATATCCATCTCTAAAACGCATCTATAAAACGACCCAATTGTAGTGCAAAAAAGGTGGCGTTCGCGTTGGTGGAAAAGAAGGTCACATAGAGATTCAAATAATGACAGAGCCGGGGATTGAACCTGGAACCTTGTGGCTAGAAAGCAAAGATCTTACCAACTGTGCCAACTTCGATGCTCTTCTTGTAGTGAAAATCCTTCACTAAATGCATTTAGACTAGTTTAACGACTCTTGCATAAAAACAGCCAACTGCTGTCTTCAAATCTTTAACTATAAATGTCAGCAAGTAAAAATGAAAATCATTGTCAAAACATCAATTTACTTGCCTTCTGTAACTCAACTTTTTCAAGCGGAGCCATAATGTCATCGAGTGTGTAAGATTGCAAGAGTGTAAGAGTGAGTCACATACACAGGAAGCCCAAGCAATTCATTTATTAAACTTTACAACCAATAAGAGTAAGGCTTCTAAGCAATGTACTTTGAGCGCTTACGTACCTGGCATCGCATTGTGTTGCAGCCAATCACACTCTTACACGTACCTGTTTGCAGTAGTCATACAGGAGCGATATTCGCTGTTTGAGCGCCTTATGTATAAAGTTTTGATTTAGTTAAGTTTAGCTGATGTTGACGTTAAGAAACGATAAGAAATGTGTTATTTAATGCAATACCATTGAATCAAAACAGGACTTGCTTTGAGAGATAAGATATTTTCTGAAGAACCTTATCACAAGAGGGATTTTCAAAATTTCAGGTTTGTATTGCTCTGAATATTTTTAGTTGACCTTTCATATGTTACCAATTAGTTGTTTTGTTTTAGTAGTAAATCACTCAACAACCTAAACTTGTACAACTTTGAGAAAGTGTTTCAGTTTAGTTATTGTGGAATCGTCACTACCAATCACTTAATTGTTAAGTGTATCTGTTAATTGTGGGATATTAAAACGACAGTACTGTTCACCAATTCTCTGTAATCAACACTTTGATTAATGGAGAAGTGCATATTTGACTTGTGTTATTGTGCAGTCCTTTCGTGAACTAAAAACTTCACACGTTTAAAGAACGATGCATCTTTCAGTGTAAAGCTTCAGGTAAAAAAGTAGTTTAGATGAGGTGGATTTGACATGTGTAAAGAATGATACATCTTTCAATGTCAAGCACGAGTTAAGGAGTAGTTTAGATGAGGTGGATTGACATCAAATCAGATTCTTTCAAGCAAAAAGCTTTAACTGAGGGAAAGGTCTCTCCGGGTATGTAGGTAACTTAAGCAATTACGAAAGAGAAGCCTGACAACTCTCTTTCAAGCTTCAACAGGATTCGAACAAGCTAGGCTAGTTGCCCATGGAGCCGGTGGTTATCCGGTTACTGTAGTGTTAATCAGATTAAAGTCTTTAACTCCCCCTGGACCAAAGACAAGTCCATCACAGGTTAGCTGTGTACCAGCAGTATCTTTTTACCGACTTTATGAGGAAAGCTGAGTTAGGTACAATGGCGGAAAAGAGGGTCCCAACTTTGTTCAATTTTTGGCAGAGCTAGGGACCTTGTGATTTGAAAGCAGAAGTCTATCTAACTGTGCCAATCTCGATTTCACCCTTTCCACTGATCACATTTAAAACGTTGTTATCGCCATTTGTTTTTCAGGAGCCTGTTTACCAGAACTCTAGCTGTTGATATTGATGAGGAAGGCGGCCTACAGGTACTGTATTACAAGAACTACATACAGCATCCGCACTTTAGGAGTTCAAAAGCTTTTTAAATAACTGAATTGCACATTAAGATTCTGAGCTCCATTTATTTGATTAAACGTTTCTCACCTTTTGAAAAGGGTAGCGTTTACCACTGTCAAACTAAAAAATAACATTGCGATTAAAAACGAGCAGAAAAATCTACTGAAAGAAACTCCGAATTCCTACTTACAATTCTGTGTTACATGTCTCTTACGAAATCCTTATGTGATGTAATTGAGTTATTTGTGGCCGTAGTTACCAGTTCTCTTCTGCCTCTCTCCAAGTGACTTTGAATTGAAAGTGAGCTTATATTATAACATTTATGCAAATTAACAAAAAATCTTAAGTCCGAAGAGGTTCACAACAGTAACTATCAGCCCTGTTGTGTACGAATTGAGATTGAATTAGATTTTCATTGACTTATTTCACAAGCTATAAAGACGTTAGATAATGTGCAAGCAGTTTATAGCAAATAAGCAGTCAGGGAGATGTAGTATGCCTATTGCTGGAAGGAGTACTTGCTATTCTCTGTTACAAATAACTACCTCTCTGTGGTTTATTTCCACAAAGTACGAATTTTTGAGTATGGTAGAAGATAATAACTGGCTGAAAGTGTACCAGCAGCGTTACTATTTTGTTGTTTAAGGGCAATAATTTAATTTTCTGAAAAAAAAAACGTGTTTGGCAACAACAGTAATAGTTAAAGAAGAAAGCAGACCCTATTTTGACTCTCGCATCTGCCCGTTCAATTTTTGTGCCACTACTTATACTTAGCGAGATTTGTTTTAACTATGCGATTCTTATTGAAATATCACTCGTATTAATACCAAATACCACTGCAAGTCATGCTACTAGAAATGCCAAATATCACTGCAAATCATGTAACTACCTATACTTATTAAAATATTACTCGTATTTATGCCAAATAATACTCTTATTTATGCCAAGTATCACCGCAAGTCATCCCATCACCCTATACTTATCGAATTATCACTCTTAATTATGCCAAATACCACTGCTGATTATGCCATTACCCATACTTATTGAAATAATAATCATATTTATACCAAATGCTACTGCAAATCATGCTACTACCTATACTTATTGAAAAATCAATCGTATTTATACCAAATACCACTGTCAATCTTTCTATTACTTTTACTTGTAGTTTGTCTCGGAAGCCCTCAGGTTGCGCGAGGAGAGGTTCAAGCTGGCCAAATTACCTGAGCTGCCCCCAGTTGTTCCAGTAAAAGAACTCATCCAGCCAACGTACGTGAATTGGAAATACCAGTGATTGCATTTGATTAATTTTTACTTTATTTTGTATGATATGAAAACTAGATTTTTGGTCAACTTACTTAGCAAGTCTTACCAGCTATGCCAAGCACGACCATCACCTTTCTCCCACAGCTGGTAAGATCTCTGCCTTCCGACCACAAGTTCTTTAGTTCGATCCCTGGTTATGCCGAGATTTGAACACTTTTGTGCAACCTTCTTTTCTGCTTAGCTAACTCAGTTTGCCATCCTTCTGGGGTAGGCAAATGAGTACCAGCGTCTGCTCAGAGCTAACCTGCGATGGATTGGTGTCCAGTCCAGGAGGTCGGTAAATGAGTACCAGCATCTGCTGGAAGCTAACCTGAGATGGATCAGTTTTCCGTCCAGGAAGAGTCAAAAACTCGCATCCACTTAACACTACCAGAGAAACAAAAGATATGTACGGTTCCAAGGGCCACTTGGCTTGTAATGGTTTAGCTAATTTAGCTTAGAAAGTATATTGTTTGTTGGATGTGGTTTAAATGATAAACAAAGCCATGCTAGAAAATTTGTCTATGGCTGCAACTTTTTAGGCTTGCTATTCTCTATGGTAGACTTAAGGGGTAAAGCCCACTACGAATGTGGCTTTAGTGCCCATTATTGTGGCTTTAAGTTAGCTACTAGAATATTTGTGCTATCTATACCAAAATATTAACTTAATTTTTAACGAAAGTCTGTGGTTTAAGTCACCTCCTTTTGTATCAAATTTCTTGCTGAGCTGTTGACAAATTGTCTTGACCCAAAAATATCCCACAATACCTCTCTGCTAATGTAACTGTTGTACAGTCTCGTAATTACGCAGCCCTACCACGAGTTGGTCAGGTAGTTCAATCTTTATAAAACAAGAAATGCTAAAATGATCATCTCTTACTTTTGTGGCAGCTGGTCGTGTCTCGGAGAGTGTTTTATTGCGATTTACGACCGCCTCACTGCACCCAATAATACTCAAGTAAGTGATTAGATAATTACGATGGTTCTATAAACTTCAATAAGTGACGTCCAAAGTTATATTGCTAGACCAACAAATATGACCAGTTGTGCATTTTTACTAACATTGTTAGTGAACGAAGTGTTAATCGAATACAGTGAATGCTCATCCAGTTTTTCTCTTTAGTTTGTTCTCGCCTTACGCTAAAGAAGGGCTGAATACAGTTGCTGAAAAAGTTGAATGTAAATAAAATCATTTACAAGAATAGATACTGATGATAGTTTTGTCCTGTTGCTTGCCACTGTTCTTTTGTTTAAGTCCATTATTGTATTACATCATTGAATGTTTTTGACTATTTAGATCTTAAGTTTTTACATATTTGCATTTGTAACCTGATGATGGTGCATGTTGCACCGAAACGCAGTTTACTAATTTTCACATTTATAGTAAAATGAAAATCATTTACCTTTGTTAATTTTGAGTTAAATACAAATTCGGCTTGTTAGCTGACGCAAAAAAGCTGTCTTTGACCACTAGCCTTGAGATATAACTGAATGTCGGTTTTCATAATTGACATGGCTTTGTTCCTAACAATCGTTAAATAGCTTTTTTAAATACTATTGTTTACTTTGGCCAAGTTTAGACGAATATAGGTTAGAAAATATAAAACATTGTTGTATCATTACAAACATCACGTGATTTAATCATCTCAGAGTTGAAGCTGACGTTTCAAGCTTCAGCTCTGACAAAGGGTTAACAGTTGATGCGTCAGCTTTGTTTTTTCTCTACGGCGATAATCAAACTCTTCAACCTAGAGTTGATTAAACCACGTGCTGCCAGTGTATCGGCCTAACGAGGAACAGACGCTCGAAACGTCAGCTTTGTGCTTTCCCTAGGGCGATGATCAAACTTTTCAACCTAGAGTTGATTAAACCACGTGCTACTAGTGTATTGCTCTGACGAAGGACAGACGCTCGAAACGTCAGCTTTGTGCTTTCCCTACGGCGATGATCAAACTTCTTAACCTAGAGTTGGTTAAACCACGTGTTGGTAGTATATTGCTCTGATGAAGGACTAACAATCGAAACGTCAGCTTTGTTTAGCTTTTCCTACGGCGATGATCAAACTTTTCAATCTAGAGTTGATTAAACCATATTTTGCTGGTATGTTGTTCTCAAGGGCTAAGGCACGAAACGTCAGCTTTGTGCTTTCATTACGGTGATGGTCAAACTTCTCGGCTTGAAGTTCGTAAAACCAGTAGATAAGTGTACTGATTACTCTGACGAAGGGGTAACAGTCGAAATGCCAGCCTTTTGTTTTCCTCACGGCGATGAGGAAATATTTTTCATTGTAGAGTCGTTTAAACCACCTGCTTCAAGTGTATTGCTAAGATGAAGGATTAATACTTTAAACGTCAGCTTGGTGGTTTCCCCACGGTGATGATCAAACTTTTCAACCAAGAGTTGGTTAACTACAACACCAGACTTGCTTCTAAAGCCTCTTTTGCACTGCCAACTTTCCCGCACTAATTATGGTATTTTTAGTTTAAGATTCCAAGGTCCTAAAACTTGGAACAACATTGTCGAGTCACTTAAACACTGCAGCCTTACACTTTTTAAAATGAAATTAAAAACTCTTCTAATCAGCCATTATTAATTCTCGCATCTACTCCTCCTAACTACACTGTGCTATTTATATAATTAAGAAATCTTTCATCTTCCTTACATTGTATCGATCTGTCTGTGTGCGTGTGTTTTTCTGTTATGTGTGTATTCTTGTGTGCCCTACTGACACAAATTTAATACTTTTTGCATTAATATTTAATAACCTAGGACGTTCAACTTAGATAAGCCCTTTTGTTTTTTTTGGATGTCCTGTACCCTTTCTCTATTTATATTCTACAAATGTTCAGCCTCAATGTCACAAATTGTAAATTAATTCTGTTTATTTATTTATTTATTTATTTATTTATTTATTTATTTATCTATCTATTTATTTATTTATTTATTTATTTATTTTTTTCAGTTTCCTTAAAATCCCTAATTTTCAACTCATTTTGGTCTATTTTTCCAAAACATCTCTATTTTTTATCTTTCCATATCTGTGCGCGGTCGCCGTTGAGGTGCACGGCATTTGCATAGACTACATCTGAAGACGCCCGGCTCTAGATTGCATTAGTATTCGCTCTCCCTATGTCGGCTGGTGACTGACGATTTGAATAGAGTTGGAAGGGGGGATGACTTTGCGATTGGGATGCGTTTTTTTCCCTCGCCATAAGATATAAAACTATATATTATTTCTGACCATACCTTATAATTTTTCTATCAAAAGGCCTCGTGTCTTGATTAGCCCCTATAGTTATTTACACATGACCTTCATTTTTATATGAAACATTAAAATTTTTTTTTTCAAAATATCCACCAAAACATTCATTCTTTTTCTTTTTGCAATTAAACAGAACATAATGATGTTGTATTAGAGCAATTTGGTTCAAGCAACTCGGTGATAACTTGTCATTTTCTGTTCTTGCAGAAGCAATCAAAGAAGTTAGTCCGCACCACTTATAAATAGTGCAGATTGAGGTTTTGGTGATCAGTATAGTGTTTTACCACTTAGCACACTCATTGCTCGACATTAAGGCCCTTTTGCCATTTACACACTCATCTATTGTAAAACCGCAAGTTTAACATTGCAATGTTCAAACTTAAACTTTTTCATGTAAAAAGAAAGTTTGAATTTTACCGATTTCATTGAAAATATTCAGATATTATAACCCACCCATTTACTTTTTTGCGCTCTCATTGTTCTAAAATGCATCACGTGATACCAAATCGCAGGACGTTTATCAGGCAATAAACCCCTATCCGATTTGATTTCCGTCTTTCAATTTTGTCGGCCATTTGTAAACAAAACAAAAAGTTTGAAAATTTAACGTTGTAATGGAAAATCAAGAAATCCGTTTTGTTTTGGTTTGGTTTGGTTTGGCCCAATTCATACAAGTTTCGTTCGTAGCGGATACAAGCGAAGGGTTATGAAATAAATAACCCCTACCTGGTATATTGGAGGATGTATGGCCTTTGCTGATAGATTGTTCTCAACATTTCGCAGTTACCCTCGAAGCTTTTTCCGGACAATCTATCAGCCGCGGACTTTATATTTAACAATTAGACCTCGAGGGCGAATGGACTACGAGTTAATAGCCCATGAGGCCGTAGGCGGAATGGGCTATTCAAACTCTTAGTCCATGAGGCCGAGAGGTCTAATTGTTTTAGTATAAGCCTACTAATCGGTCAAAAAGGATGTACAAATTTTCTGATATTATAGCAAAACGGGGCTCATTACTATTTTGATCCGCCATCTTTTCTCTACTAGTAGGCTATCACAAATA
>JAOBBB020364701.1:0-10182 GCA_025331005.2 Zoanthus gigantus
TTTGCTTGTTTGCTTGTTTGCTTGATGGCATGTTTGTTTGCTTGTTTGCATCTACACTTAGTACTCTTTAGATAACTTAAGTAGAGAACTCAATTACTGGTTCTTTGTTCTCTGGTTTTTGCATAAGCATTATTATACTTATACACCTTGATCTTTGCTCTGGTTTGCATCTTTAGTCAAATGCATAAGTAATCGTTTGCATCTATACACTGATTAGCATCTGCACTCGTTGGCATCTGGCCTTGTTGGCATCCGGCCTTGTTGGCATCGTTTGCATCTGCACTACTTTTATTTTGCCTTCTTTAAGTAATTGTTTCCGTTTATGATCTTATTAGTGTCTATAGCTGTTTGTTCTGTACTCATTTTTGTTTGTATGCATATAATTCTGTTATCATTTGGATCATTCTCGTTAGCAAAAACACTCATTTGCATCAGCTTTTACTTGCATATGCACATTCGATTCGCAGTTATTACTTGTACTTGTACATTTTTTTTACTTTGTTTTTGTTTTGTTCCCTTCACAGGCAGTCTGTTTCTGACCGATTTTATCAGGCACTTTACACCAAAGTATTTGAGCCAGCGCTCAGAAACTCATCCAAGCAGGTTTGCAGTAGTACTCTCAAGTGCCAAATAAACGTCTCTCACCCTCTTAATTTTTCTTGATTTTTTTCCAACCTCCCAGTGCCTACTAGGATCCACCGCTTATTTTCCCAAATCCAGTATTCTGAGTTGAGAAAGCGTTCATATTCAGTTTTTAAACAGTTTCTATTCTTTCTTTACTTATAAATTGCAATTGAGTTTCCCAAAAGAGGACCATAGCGTTTTCGTAAACTTTACTATTGTTATATTTTTTTATGTTTTTGAGTTTTAGAAGATGATTATACTGCGAGTTATTTTTACTATATCCGCACGCCTAGAGGTTAGATCAGCTAGAAACACTTAAGTTTCTAGTTTTTCCATTCCCCCCTCCCTCGGTTAATTAAGACCCATCCGCTTCTTAGACATCTAGCAATGTTCAAACCCCACTCCCCTCAAACTATTAGGATCTCCCGTTTATTTGGTACACGAGAGTAAAGTTGTCAAGTTTATTTCTGCCTATTTTACATTGCTTTATAAAATAAAACTTCCAAAAATTCTTACATATTAAATCAATCTCATAGAGAATGAATTGTTCAACCACAGGCCATGTTTCTGAACTTGCTGTACAAAGCTCTAAAGGTGGATCCCTCATTAGCACGTGTTAAGGTGAGTTACAGTATTTTCTGGTTGAAGCATTGTTTTTGTGCAGGGGTCAGTTTCTCAAAACTCCGATTAGCTTAATCCTGGATTAAGTCAAAACTCAAAAAGTTATTTTTTCATAAACTTGTATTTAAAGCTTTGTGATACTTACAAAATACTGTTCAGTTTTACCATTCAAAGAAATATGTTAAATCCAAAATTCCAGCCCAAAGCAAGCTATAGAAGGGAGGAAACAGGAACATGGATTAAAAAGTCAACCCAGGGTTAGCACTAATCGGAGTTTGAGGAACCAGGCCCAGATGTAGATGAAAAATTATTAAGGCAATACTAAATATTATAATATCATAGTCTTTCTATTCTCTTTCATTAGTTAATTTATGGACTAGCAATTACTTTTCTTGTTTTAGTTGATGCAAAAAACAAAAAATGCTCTTTTTGTGCTTGATTTTATTTGGTGATTCATGCTGTTTATTAAATCTCTCTTCCCTGACCAAATAAAGGCATTCCTTCTCTTTTCTCCGACAAAAGTAGCCCTTACCCTACCCCAAACAAAAGTAGCTCTCCCCTTATCGCTATAAAACAACCCATCCCTCTCGTCAAAAGCAAACCTTCACCCCACGCCAGAAAAAGTAGCTCATCACTCCTTTGGGAAAAAAGCTACCCGCAACTTTTCCATATCTGTTTAAAACAGCTTTTAACTCTCATACAATTTAATAAAAGGAAGGCTTTTCCTCTTGTTCAGTAAAGACAGCGAGCTTTTTTCTCTCCATAAAAAGCCTGACGAAATATTGTTCTACAGGCATTCATCAAACGTCTTCTTCAAGTATGTGCATACCAGCATCCGCCATTTATTTGTGGTGTCCTTTACTTGATCTCAGAGGTTAGTGCATTTATTTGACGTAATTTTTATTTCTCCATTTACCTCCAAGCTATGTGTAGTATCATGGTAGTTGAACAGTGAACCAGTATGATGTGAAACTAAGTTCCATCCGTTTGTACCCAGATTTCTAAGCACTATACACAATGTAGGCCCTTTTAATAAGCAACTTTCGTTCACTGTAGAAAATCCGCATGTGCAATTGGTCGATGATCTCGTGATTTCAAAAATAAGTCACAAATCATAAATGTTAATTCAAATCACAAAAAATGTTAAAACTTCGTTGAAAACTTCGTTTCGAGCTTTTGTTGCTTATTAGCCGTTCAATTTATTTCTCAGTTAATTCTTGTTTAAAGCTGTTTCGCTGCCATGACTGTGTACAAATTATTTGCTTGACGCTGTCGTTTGTCGCTGTTTTAAAGTTCCACGACCTGATCACGTGTCAGTCGAGAGTTCAAGTCGTTGTTTCCCTAGGGAGTTGGTGACTGTTGTTCGCTCTAGGAATTTTATGAGTTTTGACCCATGGCATGTGACACGTTCTCCTCCAATCGGAAAACGTATTTGAATTGAGAGGTATAACAATAGTCAATGTAAATATACAAAATGAAAATAAAATCGTATTGTGGATTACTAGAGAAATCCAAGTTGACACGTAAAGCCGCCTTTGTTTTTTAATTGAGCAAAAGATTTGTTTTTATTAAAACTTTTAAGCAACTTCCTCGGAAGATGGCTTTTGAAAAATTAAAACATATTTTTAAAACTCAAGATTTATTTGGAAAAAATAATTATAATATCTGTATAGTTAAACGATAAAATAATAACGCTATAAATTATTTAGTTAACGGGAAAATTCTAATCAAAATTTATTGCAGTGTCATTTTAACTGCAAAAATAAATGATTATTTACCAAAGAGTAACCGTTTCTGCTGTGTTTCAAAATCCCAGGGTTTTCGGGATCTTAAAATTTCCGTTGTGAGTTATTTTGGATTTCTTAATTTGATAATCTTGAATAATGCATGATGTGACGTGGTTGCGTTGTATTTCTAAGATTTTTTTCAAAGGCCTGTTTTGAGACCAATGATTATTTCTTGCAATCGTACCGCGAGAACTCAATATTTTTAATTCAACCTTCACGTTGTTTTTAGCTCATAAAGTTGAAACCAGGAATCAAGAGTCTAACAGAACAACCTGAGGTAGGTTTTGCTTTATAGCTCTAGGATGCCTTTATCTTAAATATTTGGTTGAAGACGTTTCTGCATAGTGATGAAGAAGATTCAGGCTCTCTAAAAAGCGTTAGAGATTGTCAGTAATTTCTTTCACTTGACACTGATAAAAAAAATTTCTTACACACAGGAAGATGATGACGAAGAGCACTTTCTAGATATTCCTGATCCTGATGAAAGTAACAATACTTGTGAACTACCAGAGCAAGCAAATAGCGATGACAAGGAAGGCAACAATGAACAGAAAAATGTTCCCTTGTGTGATACCCCTTCACCTGCTGTTGGAGAACCTGTTTTAAAAGCACCAAAATATAACCCCAATCATCGGAGTCCACTCTATTGCGGGGCAGAACACTCGTGTGTTTGGGAGCTCACACAACTGGCTGTACATTACCATCCATCTGTTGATCATTTTGCTCTGCTCTTATTAAAAGTATGTATTTATCTTAAGTGTGAAAGTTTTGTAGATAACATTTCTTTGAACAGCACGCACTTAAAGGGTCTAGTGCTATTAATCTGAACCACTTGTAAGATCTTTAAAATTTTTCCTCTGAAAGCATTGGTTGAAGCTAAGTTTAGAAAAATGTCTCTAATTCCAGTTTAGTTCATATGAGTGACATTAGGCCAAGTTTATTTACATGCCACAACTAATTGTTAATGAGCTGTGCCATTTTGTTGCTGGCGCAGCAGCGGAGACAGCAAAATTAGTCAATGAAAAGGCAGACTGCAAAGAAGAATCTTGGCACGTAGTAACCCTGGGTAGATTTTTGCCCTTCCGAGTGTGACCAGGATCCCTTGCTCTCCTTGTCGCTGACGTCAGTTAGGTGCGCAGTGGTCGTTCTTTCTTTTTCTGCTCAACAAGAAAATGGTTGAAGTTTTACGGTTTAATTTCTTTAAATTTGTAAAATAATGTCAATGGTTCAAAAAAAAAAAAACAATTGACTTTACAGCGACAGTAATCATACCGTATCGGTAGGCTAGTTTTTAACAGTAAATGTGTACCAGATCATATTGGTCAAGCCGTGCTTTTGCTTTTTTTCTGTCATTGTATAACAAGTTTTTATGACAGAAACGTGCTTGACATCGTAACTAGAGAGTTGTATTGTGAACTACATTTCGTAATTAAATTGTTGTATTATAACAAATTTAATTACTAGGCCGAGTCCCATGTTAACCAATATATACTCACAAATCGTAAATTTGATTCAACGAGAGCGGTGAATGTTTTGCTTCACTTGTTCCAGTACGTTGTTATTCGTTAATTTATCTTTTTAACGTCCATCTTAATCTTTCTGCATTTCGCATCTACCTACTATTTGTTTCCTGGCATTTCTCCATGGTAATCTGCCAGAGGGAATATGTTTAGGTTCGAAACCTGAAATATTATCTTTACTTCACTTTTCCAGGGAGACGTAATACAGTACAAAGGAGATCCACTTCAAGATTTTACTCTGAAAAGGTACAAATATCCTCTCAAATATTCATACAGAGATTTATTTAAATATATCACTCTAGTAAGGTAGAAAGATCCATTTAAAGATTTTACTTTGATAAGGTACAAATTTCCTTTAATTCAAAGATTTTACTTTGATAAGGTACAAAGATCCTTTTAAATATTTCATACTGATTAGGTACAATGATCCTCTTAAAGATATCACTCTGATAAGTTATAATGATCCTCCTAAACATTTTCATCTGATAAGGTACAGAGATGCTGTTAAAAATTTCTTTTAAATTATTTAAATTATTTACATATCCTTTATATCAATTTAGAAAATACTTTATTTTGGTAAGCTCTGTCTCGGCAAATTAAAAAATGAAAACTGTATACGTATTTGCATATCTAGATTAAATCGTATTCCTTAATAAAATTGCCCTTTGCTTTTGGTCATCCTTCTAGATTCTTAGACCGTTTCGTGTACAAGAATCCCAAGAAAAAACAAAAAGGTACTTAGTACTAGCACACATGTACTATCTATACTTGTGAGATTAGGTTTATATTAGCTGGCCAAAGTAACCTTAGTGCCCATATCAGTAGCTGCAAGTACTTAATACTAGCATTTATCGTCTATCTGTACTTCTTGTCTTGTAAGTTTACCAAACAAAATAAAGGTAATCTTTTAATCTTTTTAATTTTAAAAAGAAATATTTTACTTTAGTATTGAATATTTACAAGCAAAAGTTTAAGAATCTTTTAATCTTGTCAAATATCATTTTAAGCTTGTCATTTTTTTTCTTTTACAGATCACGGGGGATCGCTAATGCAGGTTTGAACCTGTAGAACATAAAGTTGTTTATTAACTTTTAAACACGTACAGTAGACACAAGGTTTCAACACAGAAAAAGAAATAGCGTAAAGAGCTCCTGTAGAACATTTTGTTTTACTAACACTAGTGATGTTATCAATGCTAGATGTATCTCTTGGTAAAGTGCTAACAGAAAAATCATCTAGTTTGTGTCAGACTTTCACTGGCTGCAAAATATGTTTCTATATTGTTGTCAGTGCGAACTGAAGACTTTCTAAAAATAGCAAAAAAGTCTTGAAATTAAGTGTACGTTTTGACTGAGACACGCATATCATCAATATATACCCACTGAGTTTCTGTTTTTATAGCCACTGTAAAATGATGGCTTGTACATCTGACCAAACCTTCAAGTGTGTAATTTTGACCCATGGATTCAATTTATTACTTGCAAGAACCGGCACGAGTAAGGCTACTGGGTAGCCTCTTGTTTAGTATGCTGCGTGAAATGTTTCTTATCCTTCTTTTACAGCCACAAAATTTGTCTTCCCGTCTGAACGAAGAACCAGGTAAAATTTAACCCTGTTTTTGCCATGTGACCTTGCATTCTTTTCAGCCCACTCGGTATCTTAGGAAAGCATTGACCTTAATGACCTTTTTTTCATAGTGAATTCCAAGAGCTTCGTGCAGAAAGGAGAAGACAAAATTCGGGAAGATGAAGTTTTCTTTTATAGGTATATAAGGTTTTGTTTCATTGATGACGCAAATAAAACGTATCCACAGGAATTCAGCTATTGTAGGAAAACATTAGAGTTAAAATTCTGCAAATGTAGTATAATGTGGTATGATATGATGTGATAGATATATGATATAATATGATATAATATGATTTGATATGATAGATATATGATATGATACGATATGATAGATATATGATACGATATGATAGATATATGATATGATAGATATATGGTACGATATGATAGATATATGATATGATATAGATACGATAGATATATGATACGATATGATAGGTGAAATATGCTTTATCGACATGACCTGCTCAATTACAAGTATTGTCAAAGCTTACAATTTTTATCATCTAATCTTATAATATTATTATTAATTTGTAACAAAAGAAATCACTAATTAAAATAAGAGAAATGTAACAATAGTAAAGTTATAATAAAAAGCAAGAATATTACTATCAATTGTATACTATCTAATGAAATACAATCTTAATGGCATATTGGTTAAATCACAATGACATTGCTGTAAATGAATTAATATGGCTGATCATCTAATTTATGAATATAAAGTTCTAAAGTTTTTTTTATTTTGTTTTCTTTTTTTCTACTTCTTCATAGATATATGATATGATATGATAGATATATGATATGATATGATAGATATATGATATGATATGATATGATAGATATATATGATATGATAGATATAGATATATGATACGATATGATAGATATATGATATATGATATGATACGATATGATAGATATATGATACGATATGAAAGATATATGATACGATATGATAGATATATGATATGATATAATACGTTACCAAAAAGTAACAATTTAGGGCGTATAGTATTTTATGAACGCCACTCGGACGACGTCTAGAATCAAATTTACCAGACTTTATTGATGATATACTGTATATGCCTACACAACACGAGACTATATTTATTAGTACGCGTATTGTGAGCGATGGACTACCCCTGATGCTTCATTCTGGAGGCTTGCAAACCACACACACCAATAACATCTCTGACAGCCAAACAAACCGAGCCTAAGGTTTTTGTTGCGGGTACTTCAAAACTTATTTTAATAGAGAATACTTAACAATTTTGGCATAAAAACAGCATTTAAACTCTTCCTTACAACTGACAATCTATTTCCCAAACCTAAAGACTCTATCCCACTTGATCAAATAAACGGAGCAATTTATTCCATATCACGTCACGGTTGTAATGATCGATACATTGGAGAAACAAAGCGCAAATTTGGTACTCGTTCAAGGAAAATGAATCAATTCTAGGGAAAAATCAAGCGCATGAATATGATCTCGCCGAACACCACCTTAAGCATAAATACGATATCACATGGGAGTTCAGTGTTGTTTCAAGAACAAATAGTAATTGGTATAAACGTAGATTGTTAGAAGCTTGCGAAATCTATGCTATCAGGAACCCATTGAATAGAGACGATGGTCTGAAACTCTCCCGCGAGTATTTACATTCAACTCTTAAGCACAAAAGATCTTAAAATATTTATATGTATTGTTATTGGTAATCTTTTTGCACGTTTTTATGTTTTATGAATCTTTTAGGTGCTTTGTCTTTGGATATTTTATGCTGGAATATAATTATAATGAAATGTTAACACCTTGATGCAATGGTAGTCCTGTTACAACGTGGAGGGCAAAATTACTTGTCCTGATTGGCACACAAGGGAGGGCTTTTTTCTATAATGTAGGTTTGCGAAAGTTGTTTCTGCAACATGGCTTCCTGCATGGTTTGCTGAAGTTGACGAAAATGGTATTCAAAGATTTAATGGTTTCCAGTGAAAACGAAAACACTAAAAAGAGTACGAATTATTGATGAAACGTATTCAGAAGTGGGCAGCAGCAAGAGAAGTCGAACAACGCCTTAAAGAGTGACGAGTACCAAGCTCTCGACAAAACTCTGTGCAAAGAAGAATTTTCCCCTCAATGTCATAACCATATAATCGCATTTTATGAGGAATGATGCGATTACCTATACTATGTTTCTTGGTATCTCTAAAATGACACGATTGACATTTACAACAGGAGTAGACTTAAACGGATATAAACTGATCTGGAATTAGAAAAAGAAATCCAAGTATTTCAGAGTTCCATTAACTGTGATTCTAAAACACGACTCCCAATATTTTGATCTTTTAGATATTTTAAACGGAAGGACGAGGAAGAAAAAAGCAAAAAGAAAAAGAAGATGGAAAAAGAAGAAGAGTCAGATGAAGGTAAAATAGGAGGAAATGAACGAAGCAAAAATTGTTTTTATAGTTTTTATTGGGAATTTAGCAAAAACATGGATTTTGTTTTCCATTCTGCTATTTTTTATCTTTTGTAGCAAAACAGAATGTGCGAAACATAGTCCCACCTTTTTTTAATCAGTTAAATAGACTACAAGTTTAAATCCTGCATCTTGAGTCCTAACGCTTCTTAACGTCTCTTATCAGTAGTCCAAAGTAACGCAACAATATATTTTTCTTTCCAAAATACATCTTCCTTTCCAAAATAGCTCTTCCTTCCAAAATATATTTTTGGTGAATATTTTACCTTTTTGTTTTCTCCTTGTCTTCTCCTTGTTTTTGGAATTGTTGCATGTTCGGTCTTGATGTGAATGTTTAATATGACTGAAATGATGTAAATGATACAAATTTTGCGGAAAGCAAAACTAAGAATTTTCCTTGAAAAAGCTACTGATAATAATATTAATAACTGCATGTAGCAATAGTTACGTCCGTGTTTACAATAGAATATTACTTCCCTTACGTCTTGATTCAAACCTATTTGGTATTTGGTCTAAGGTGATGACTTTGAGAATGCAGATTTTGATTACGATTTTGCAAGGTAAGCTTTTGTGTTAAATATTGTTAGTCTTACACTTTTTGGACCGATAGCTTGGATAGACTCCACTAAAGCTTCCACAGTTACCGAATCTTGCCAATATTTGCTAACTTTCATCCATGGAGGTATGTGCGAGAAGAATCCACGCTTGTGCCAACAGTTAATCGGAGTAGGAGATGGGGATTTACATTGACTAGTGCATGAGTTAACACCGAGTACTGAATGAAGTGTTGATCGACGGATAGCTTCTTTATTAAATAATCTTTATCCTTTAAAAAGCATTATTGGACACCGAGTACTGAATGAAGTGTTGATCGACGGATAGCTTCTTTATTAAATAATCTTTACCCTTTAAAAAGCATTATTGGACACCGAGTGCTGAATGAAGTGTTGATCGACGGATAGCTTCTTTATTAAATAATCTTTATCCTTTAAAAAGCATTATTGGAAATCTCAGGGTTAAGTGTTCTGATTGTCCTCGTAATTAGTGTAAGGAGCTGACAAAGGACTCGATGCTCAATTCCTGATATGGCGGTTCCTTACACTGTCTATCGTGACGATCAAAGCTTTCAACCCAGAGGTATTTCCATTACGATTCGAGAAATTTGACTGAAACTGGACCAAAAGCGCCAATGGTTGTGCAGTGAAAAAGAGAAAATCCTATCTTACTGGATAAGTATTTTATTGGATTTAATAAATGAAAATAATTTCAGTTGATTTAGATTTATCTGCTTTGTCTATAAGATGAATAAAAATGGCTACCATCGAACTAGTTAGTACTTTTCTAATTCACGACTGCCAGAATTTGTCAAGTTTTATTACCTCTATGTGATTTTGGCCGTGTATTGTTGCGTAAAGTAGGCAAGTACGCTGTATGCGAAATTATTAATAATAATAAATAAATACTTTATTTAACGTCAATTGCGAAGGAAGTGGTTACCCATTCTTCCTAGCCAGAGGCTAATGTTTA
>JAOBBB020364794.1:0-10180 GCA_025331005.2 Zoanthus gigantus
CACGATAAAACATAGTTTATGAATAGTCTTTTATGTTTTATCGTGCGAAGGCTCCGCCGGCTAAAAAATACGTTGGGCTCTGGGGACGAGAATGGGGTGTATCACCACAGGTAGCCTAAGTAGCCCAAGCTATATCTATGACACTAACATATTACATTTGACTTGTGCTCCAAACGTTTTCAAAATGAAGTAAAAATTATGAAATACCTCAATATCCTTGACTTATTGTATTATTTGACTTATTTGTATTTTGTCATCATTATGTGTTGTTTTGGGTTGGTTTCTGGGGCTGGGAGAAAAAAGGAGGGCAAAATATGTATAAGAAGAAAAGGTTGAAAACATGCACACTATCGACCCGCTCGAATTCTAACGCTCGTTGAAGGTGGGATGCTTTGTTTTTGCTGATGCGAAAAAATGAAAAAAATCGAAATAACATACATTGTCGAAAATTATGAACTAAATCAACCCCAATGTGGGAAAATTTAACCTCTTCGGAGGATAAATGAACCCAAATTATTGAGGTTAATTAAGACCGTGGTTTATGGGATGTAAATACAATGTAAGAAATTACATAACACAGTTGCCAGAATTGGCATATTATGATTGTCAGCGTTAAAGGGAATTTCCAGAATTTAATAATTTTCCTTCCAACTTTCTGATTTGTTCATGCAGTAGCCTGTATAGCTGGCGGTCTTGTTGTTATGCACTAATCAGTGGAAAGGCCCGCACCCCCATACCCGGGGAATGCGGGGCATTAGCGGGGGATTTTGGCGGTTAGTGGTCATCTTTGCCCCAGTGTGCGGGGTTTTTGACAACATTAGACACAAATAACAGCGACCAGGGACCGTTAGCACGGCTTGGCGGCAATTTTGCGTTTCTTGAATAACTGTGTTCCAGTTTATTCATTTACATGAATAGAGAAAAGTTCACGGAACTATGTCTTACTAAGAGGAGTAGAGCAAACCGTGATTGTTTCATCTATTTTGTGAAGACATTGAAATAGTTTTGTAAGAGTTCAATTTGAGACACCATTCTTAAAATAAATTAATCTTGGTCAACGTTGCGCATTTGTAATTTTTTAAGTATTGCCCTCGGAACTGAGTACAAAAATGAAGTTTTGACATAAGAAATTGCCTCGCATAGCAAGGAATTTGCTTCATTTAATTGGGAGGCCTGGTCTAATGCCCCGCTATTCCCCGGGTATGGGGTTGCGGGGCTTTCTACTGACTAGTACAAAAAATTCGAAAACACGAGAGCCACGTTGGACACGTGCGTTGGACGAGTGCGAGAGACTGGAGAGAAAAATAATTAAGGTTGGTTGAAGGGGGAGACCGCCAGCTAAGTAGGCTATTCACGCAGTAGCATCCTATTCTCGTCCCCAGAGCTGGCGACGCCTTCGCCACTTAGTCTTAGTTCCGTTTTGAACGAGCGAGTAATACACCCGCAACCCCATCTTGACCTGCATTCGAGCCCCATCTTACAAACTAAAAAAAAAAAAAAAAAAATTTATAAAATTATGTCAAGATGGAATACAGACCTCATGCATTTCTGGATAAAAATGACACTATTTGTCTGACGAAACGACTTCTTCCACTGTGCTACCCCATTCTACCCGCAGCTTTGTAGCTTTCGCGCAGACATCGCGTGGTCAATAGTTTGGCGGCGTGAGAGTTTTCATGTTTCAGTATTTCTTAATTTTGAGATATAACTAATTTCGAGCAAGTGATGCTAGAGTTTACAGTTCATTTATTATAGTGGTTGTGTAGACGGATGTTACAGTTTTTAAAAGAATTAGACGCCGTGGGCTACCTGTGCAAGAGCTTTTGTGAGTTGGTGACGTTTTCGCAGGTCACTCATAATGATAAAAAGAACAATTGCATGACAAAATTTCTCAACTTTTGAGCCAATTTCTAAGAAGGGTACCGATATTCTCTATAAGGAATAAAATAACCAGCAGGATTTGGGATGAATAATGGATAATCTAAAAGAAACTATATATATTAGATCAATAACTCGAAAAGAAACACTCCGAACTTCCAACTGTAAGAAAAATAAAAGTACATTTCAAAATATAAAAACAAATTGGTCAATATTATAATTTTAATGCACTAAGTGAAATAGAGGATGAAAGAGACTAAACAGCTCTCCATTTGAACCACTTATTGTGGAACAAGACTATCAAAGTTGTAGAGTCAAGTCCATTTCAGGAACAATTGTTTTGTTGAATTGAGTAAGATTTATAGTTTTAAGATTCGAAGTATTGCGATGAATGGGTATATTGCAAGCTTTCCTGCGATTGAGCGAAAGATTATACATTTGGATGTTGCAAACTCGTTTTTTTCACGGATTTCAATGTCACTTTGCTCGATGGTTACAATTTGTTAATTTAAAACATTTTATTCACATCTTGTAAACAGTTTTTGAATTTCATTGACTCGTTCTTATTTCTTGGACTTACTTACTTATCGCCTATCACCCCCTCTGGGATATAGGCCACCGACAAGGTTCCTCCAGTTGCCTCTGTCCTGGGCTAGACTCTTCAGCTACCCCCATGTTTGGCCCATACTCTTGATGACATCTGCGTCCAGGTCACATCGCCATTTGTTTTTCGGCTTGCTTCCCTTCCCTTTACCCTGGGGATTTCATCTGAGGAATTGTTTCTTGATATTGGCGGTTGGCTTACGCAAGGTATGGCCTATCCATCTCCAGCAACGTTGTTGGGTATCAGCTCCCACCGGCTTCTGTTTTGTTCGCTGCCATAGTTTTTCATTGCTGATCTTATCAGACCACCGTATGCGGAAGATTCGCCTCAGGCAATTATTGACGAATGTCTGGATCCTCTTGGTCATTGTTATGGTGGTTATCCACTTCTCGGCTCCATATGGAGGACAGAGTTCTCAATGGTGTTAAACTGACAACTGATCTTGGTGTTGACTGGCAGATCTCTTGAACCCCAGATCTTCTTGAGCTGCAGGAAAGATATCCTAGCCTTGCTGATTATGGTCTTCACGTTTGTGTCTGTCCCTATTTGAGTGTCAGTAATGCTGCCGAGGCAGATGAAACTGTCCAACTCTTCCAGTGCTTTGCCTTTAATCATGATAGTGGATGTGCTAGTGGCACTTACTTTGAGGACCTTGCTCTTCCTTCGATGGATGTTTAGGCCTAGTCTAGATGAGTTCACTGCCATGATGCTGGTTTTATTCTGCATCTGCTGCTGGCTGTGGGAAAGTAGAGCCAGGTCGTCGGTAAAGTCCAGGTCATCCATCTGTGACCAGGTCCAATAAATGCCATTCCGCTTCTGTGCTGTGGATATCCTCATAACCCAGTCAATGGCGAGCAGGAACAGAAAAGGGAACAGAAAGATCCCTGTCTGACCCCTGTTCGTACTTGAAAGGCATCAGAGACCTGTCATACATGGATTGCCCTGTACCCTGCAGGTGAGCCCTCGCACGAGTTCTTGATGATGTTAGTGAGCTTCGCAGGCACTCCGTAGTGTAGTAGCAGTTACCGTAGGGACTCTCTGTCGACGCTGTCAAAGGCTTTCTCGTAATCAATGAAATTGACTTAGAGAGAGGTATTCCGTTTTAGGGATTGTTCTAGAATGGTGCACAGCGTTTGTTCTGGTTTGTGAATGAGCCTGCTGGTCTCAGAGAAGGTGGTGGACAATTTCTCTCATTCTATTCAGTAGGATCCTGCTAAAAACCTTCTCAGGAACTAACAGTAGGGTAATCTCTCTGTAATTTGTGCAATTGCTGAGGTCTCTTTTCCTTGGTATCTTGATCAAGTACCCTTGCTTCCATTCTGATGGCATTTGTTCTCCCTCCCTAATCTTCTTAAAAAAAGGGATGGAACATATTGACAGTGGTTTCTAAGTCTGCCCTCAATACCTCAGCTGGAATGTTGTCAGATCCAGCTGCTTTGCCTGATTTTAGCTGCTTGAGGGTTTTCCTGATCTCATCCTTGCTAGGCAAATTACATTCAATTGGCAGGTTGTTGTCAGCTGCCAGAGTGTCTGGTGGGTCTTGGGGAGCTGGTCGGTTCAGAAGCTCCTCAAAGTATTCTCTCCACCTATTCCTCTGCCACTCTTCACCTGGAATAGCCTTTCCATTTTTGTTCTTAACTGGCCTTTCGGATCGGAGAACTTTCCACAGAGCTTCTTGGTGATAGTGTAGAGTTCCTTCATATTTCCATGTTGAGTAGCTTCCTCTGCCTCTGTGGCAAGCGCCTCCATAGAGTTCTTTTTGTCCGCTCTTATACTGTTCTTCGCGGTTCTGGCAGCGTTTGCATAGGCCTCCTGAGCTCTAGGTTTTTCTGCTCTTGTGTGGCTGATGTTAAGTTCTGCCTTCTTCTTTTTCCTGTCTGTGATCGTTTTCAAGGAGTCAGCTGATATCCAGTCCTTATGGCTGCAAGTCTTGTAGCCCAGCACCTTCTGACAAGTTGAAATCAAGGTCCCTTTCAGTGCTTTCCATTGCTCGTCTATGGTCTCCCCTTCCAAGAGAACTTGAAACCTATTAGTGAGACCCAGTCGGTACTCCTCCAGCTTGTCTGTATCTTTCAGACGTCCTGTGTTGAACCGTTGGAGATGGCGTTGGCTTGTCTCTCTATTCCAGTTCCTTTTAAGCTTAAGCTTAAGTCTGGCTACAAGAAGATGATGGTACGAAGAAATGTCAGCTCCCCTCTTGACTCTCACATCTTGGAGTGTTCTATCGAACTTCTTTAAAATAGACACATGACCGATCCGGTTCTCGATCTCCTCTTAGCCTTGGTTGTCGCTGCCCACTTTGGCATTCAGATCATCCATGATGATGTTGTGGTTTCTGCTTGAGAAATTATCTATGATGGTCTGGAGTCTGTTGTACAAGTCTTCTTTGTCTGCTTCGTTGCTATCATTGGTAGAAGTATAACACTGGATGATGCTTATGTTAAGTCTCCTCTTCTTGGTTCTAAAGGATGCTGACATGATGCTTGCATTGTCCGTGAGCTTCCCACCCAATGAGGACTCTCTCTGATGTTTTGGAAACTATCAATGCCACTCCATGGGACTCGGTGTATGCTCTTCCTCATGACCTGTAAACAACAGTGCTTCTCCCGACGAGGCAAGTCTCATTTTGCCGCTGCCCGTCTATCGTGACTCGTAAATCCCGAGGATGTTGAGGCCATAGTTCCTCATTTCTCCGGCCACCAATGCTGTTTTCCCCGATTCGAACTTGGTCCTCACATTCCATGTCCCAATGATGGTGGTAGACCTGGTCGAAAAGAAGGGTAGTCGGCTAAGTGGGTACTAGATGACTCTGGCTTTCACCACTCCGCGTCATAGATACTCAGCAACTGAACATTCATCTTCTCCCAGGGCTAATTTCTCTGCAGTGTCTCTTGTTGGCGTTTTTGTTGGTTTTTTTTACAGGGAGGGGGTGCTAACCCTTCGCCCAACCCTCCTCTTTCTCATCCGAGCTTGGGACCGGCCATGGCGGAATTCTTCTTTCTTGGACCTAACAATAAATAATAGTTTGCTTGTCACCAGCGCCGGACCAAATGTTGACCTTTACTTAGCCGGGTCAAATGACTTTAAATCAAAATTTTTACTTCGCCTATATAACCTTGGATCCCTTTACTTTAAGTTGCAATGTAACTGTTGGATTAATCTCTTTTTTTAAACAAATATATAAAAACTATTTCAGCATTACCTGTAAAACGAAATTTCTGTGGTTTCACAGTTGGTTGCACGAAACTAAGAAAAGCTTTGGTTTTAAGATAGTGTCGCTTTAAATCCACATTCAGTTTTACCTTAAACTTTAAGTTTTAATTTTTTTTTCTTCAGTTTATTCGTAAAAGATTTAATTAGTGATATGATATTAAATCGGGTATTTACTAAAACAGCAATACTTTGGGATACACATTTTGTCTGGTCAACGGCCAAATCGAACGAAAAAACAAACCCATTTACTGGGCTTACCACAGGTAGCCCAGTAAAAATTCTATGAAGTGTTTCGCGTGATCTGATGTGAGCAGATATCCCAGCATTCCATTCGAAGGAAGTGTTATGGCTGACAAAGATGGCTGCTTCCTGTCCGGTGTGGGTTGGTGGGCTGAGTTTGGGGGTAAATGAGAGTATATTATTAGAATTATTTAGTAAATTTGGGCCTGTTAAAAATGCAGTTATTTTGCGAGATGACTCTGGCAAGTCAAAGCACTGTGGATTTGTAAATTTTTTGTCGCTTGACGCTGCCAATGCTGCATCCATCGCACTTAACGGTTGTGACATTTTGGGTGAAACAATAAAAACACGTGGACCTGCAGAGCTTTTGGGAAAAGAAAAGTCATTAAATACAGCCAAAAATGAAAGGAAAGATTATCGTGCACTCTCTGACTGTATATTTTATTTAAGTGGAAAAGACTGCCAACTCGAGACTGGCGAGGTAAGGCTTATAAACTTGCGAGTTACGTCATGGACAGGCTGTATATAACGATATGGACTGTTTTTCGGACTCACAAACATTTTTTATATTTTTATTTAGAATTTTGTGTTCCCTTAATTGTAACTTTCGAGTTCTTTCTTCAAAATATTGAAGTTTTTCTTCTACAGGAAGTTTATCATTTTTTAAAAGATATAAATGTTTAGTTAAGCTGTGCACATCAGGTATTTTTAAAATATGTTACATAAATATAATGCAGTTTGCAGGGTAACATACAATGTTAATATCAATCAAAACTTTGACTTTCCAAAGTGGTGACAGAGAGTCCAGACAGGTTACAGTTTCCTTTTCATGGCAATATATAGATATTACATTTATTTTCATTATTATTTATGGAAAATTATTATGCAGTTTCATGTTTTTGATCTATATTGATTTTGCATGCTTATGTGATTCAGGAACATTCCCTTAAGTATTTGAAATTTCAACACTGTTATGTACAGTATTTATTTGAAGGGAATAAGCACTGTTAATACCTGGGTTTTAGAAGCTGTGTGCTGAAAAAATGTTGCTCTTATTTTATGAGATATATGCAAAAATCTTTGGATCTCATTTGCATGATTTGGGTTTGCTGCCACAATTTTCTGGGAAACTTAAAATCTGATACTCTGAATCAAGACTGTTGCTTGACTTAATGTGCTTTTTGAGAGTTTATTTAAAGGGCTAAAAGTTTTAACATTTTGCAAGATATTTTAGGATGAAATATGAAGCAGCCATAACAGTATGCAGGAGGCTGCCCAACAAAATGGTGGCCTTCAAAAGCTAACTAGATTTTAGAGATTGTGCAGAGCCAACCTGTCATTTTGAGGCCTCCTTTCTCATAAACTGTTTAGTGTGGGATGTGCTAGAACTAAAATATAACTATGAAATTAATTCACAAATAGTTTACAAATTATGAACCAAAGCCGGAAAGTTCTGTGCAAGTTAGTAGGACTGTTTCTGTGTGACCAAGCAAATATTGTTTTCAGCTTGAAGTTGCTTTAAACCAGGTATTAACAGCAGTCCCATCAAAAAAATTGTAACATTGTGAAACATCAGATATTTTAAGAAATGTTTTTGACTCACATAAGCATGCAAAACCTCTATAATTATTTGTATTAAAATCACAAAATAAAATAAATACAGTTTTTACATGTGAAATTAACATATTAATTAAAGGAAACTTCTAAAACAGACTATTAGTTAAAGTGCCTATGACGTGAAATTTTTTTCCACTGTTGTAAAATATAGCATTTAAAACATACATTTTCAAAGTTTGAGATGAGTACAACAAAAATTGGCGAAGTTATACGCGCTTAAATTTGGGATATTACATCCCCAAAAGTGGTAGTGCTCTCGTGTGGCCAAAATACCACTTGATAACAGTTTGTGACGTAAATAGGGGTACAGAAAACAACTATGTTAGTAATAAAAACTAATATGGTGGAGAGTGATAAAAGTGAGAAAAAGCGAAGAAGAGGAGGTGATTATTGTGTTGCTGGAACCCCTAATGGGCAAAGCTGCCAATTATGAAAATACAAAAAGGAAAGGATTTAAACTTGATAAGTTTCCAAAAGATCCGATCGTTAGGGCAAAGTGGGTTAAATTTGTATGAAAACACCGACCCGACTTCAAAGACCCAACATCGAAGTACACATCGCTGTGCTCAGCACACTTTGAGGATGACTGCTATGAACACAACAAATTAGTCGTGGATTAGAAATTAAATCGTACATAAGGAGGGATGCTGTACCAACAAGGGACACTGTTTTTGTAGCTTCTCCTGAGGTCCTTAGTAAATGAGCGAAAAGACAGGTAATCGTGCTGTTCGACATATTTTGTGGTGAAATCAATGTGCGAGAAAATAAAACCAGGCCTCTCTTTGTGTACCCCACATTACATCACAACTCGACCTAGTCCCTTTACTATTTTAAGGACCAAAATAACCAACTTTAAAATGCTTATAAAATCGCCAATTTTTATCCTACACATCTCAAATTTTGGAATCGTTTGTTTGAAACACTACGTGTATGTTTTAAAAATGTGAAGAAAAAAAATTTGCTTCATTGGCACTTTAAGTTTAGCTAATAGTTTTATTTGTATTTCTTTTAGCAGTGTCCATTTCGTCATAACAAAAAATCCCAACAAACTGAGCTTGTGTGTGCTCTGTGGTTACAGAATAATTGTCATGATGTGAATTGTGCTCATCGCCATCCATGTTTTACCAAGCCACCTTCAAGTTAGTTTTTGTTTCATTGATTAGTGTAACTAATTTTTGTTTAATATGTATTTTGCTTTGGTTTTGTATCTGTTAAATATGTAGTTTCCTGTAGACCAGAAATAAGGGTTAATAATGTTAAAAAAGTTTGTCATCATTGTCTTTGTTTACCGACGCTAGTTTTCCACTCGTGGGGTTGGATGTACACTGCAACATGAGTTGCCTCCTTTGTTTTCTATCCTCTGCCTTATCTTCTTTGATGCTTACAGTAGCTTCCTCATGTCTTCTTCCACTAACTTACTCTGACTAGGTCTTCTTTGGCCAACCTACTGGCTTTCTACCTTTACCTCTAGCTCCATTGCTCTCCTAAGTATGATAATCTAATCCCTACATTTTACATGACATGATCATCTCAACCCCATTTTCCTTCATCTACTGTATGTAAAAGGTTCTCCACAATAATAGAAAAGTTAGAAATAAAATTTAGTTATTATGGAATGTGATCTTAGCTTTATCCACATTTTGACCCTAAAGATTTAAGCATTGCTATAATCTCAATCTATTGGGAAATGAAACCTATTTTGCTACAACAAGAATACTGTAATTTGAACAATAATGTCCACAAGGCGAATTGAACTATTATATGACTATGAAGGTACGGACGATTGGCTATGAACCCTGGAAAATCCAAGGGCCATCATGATTTCCATCTAAATATATCTCTTTCCACCACCAAGTCACGTTTGTAGATTTTAACAGGTTTCAGACTAGTTTCAAAGTAGTTTCAGACCCCTAGAAGGGACAGGTTTGGTGTGTAGATATGTAGCTGGGTAGCTAGGTAGGTACGTAGGTTGGTATGTATGCATGTGTGTATATAACCAATCCTACTATCGAATTTCGTCCGGGAATGCAACTGAAGCATAACTGGAAAAAACTTAATATACATTATCATACATTATGCCCGTGACATATCCCCGTGATGTTGAAAGAGGCATACGTTATATACCATCAGTGGACATGACATATCCCCGTGATGCCTCCGATGCCTGCAGGTTATGATTCACGTCCGTCAGTCCCAAGCGGGCGATTGCATCACCATTATGGCCAACATTTGTGTTACCTGCCCTCAAACACCAAGGGCCAAAAGCTACCATCGGTAAAATTATGTAAACTTGCAACCCATATGATCTATATACATGGTAGGCAATGGCACGTACCAACGGACATCCTTGTCATTGTCCGCTTCGGATCTTTGGTATGCCTCCTCTGCGAGCCGGCAACTACGCTAGCGAGCGCACCTGCACTGTGCACCAAGTGTTGGTGGCGAGTCAGAAGGAAGGAGGCGATCCAGGTACCTACCCGGCTGCTTTGCTGGTTGCTGCCTTGACCCCAAAGTGACCATTGGCAGTAAACATATATATACATATATATTTTGTTGTGTATTTGAGGTTTATCAAAGTTAATTTTCCATTTACTAAGGAAGGGGGAGGGGGTAAGTGGTGAAAATTGT
>JAOBBB020364884.1:0-10178 GCA_025331005.2 Zoanthus gigantus
CTTATAATTTTAAAATTACGAACGGAAAAATCAAATCCCACATGCGTAACCAAGCATCTCCGGCTATATATATATAACCCTGAGCAGCAAATCTCTCTTTGAAAAAGCCGTGCAAATTTGTAACACACAAAAAAAAAAAAAAAAAAAACGCAGCCCATTCCTATACTGGAACAGAGAGCTGGATTAAGTTACTCAGAGTTTTGAGGAACCGGTCACTGTGCTTTAAAGGGAATACAATCTCACCTTGATTCTGTGCAGAAGCGAGAGTCCAACAGATAATAGTCAAAAGTAAAAATGTGTTTTGTGATGCCATCTTTGATAGTCTGCAAGCTGTTTCAAGGGTGCTGTTCAAAGGTAGTTCACAAAATAGATTTTAAGAAGAAGGGCAACATATTTATATTCAAACCTAAGGATATTGTTTGTCGATTATTACTGATTAAATTATTAAACAGCCGCGAGACAAAGGAACGGGTCACTAAATGCAGAAGTAAATTGCCACTGTACAAAGTTAAATTGTCCGTAAAACAACTACACACTCTCTATACGTCATAATCATAAACCTGCACGTGTTTCACAGCTCTTATGAGAACGTTCAATGAAACACTTACTGAGGAATTGAAATTTGAACATAATTCCTTGAAATTAGCAAAATATTTTGAAAATAAATAGGAAACTATTGCAGAAGTTGCAAACTTTTGAGCTTGTGTCTCGCTGACGAAGTATCTACGTAAAATATCGTTTTCAATATTTTTAATTGCAATTAATATTGCCATGGCGGCGGCTTCTTTTGTTTTGAAACCAAAAAACTAATTGTATTCTAATTTTCATTTAAATATTTCTCAACGAAAATCATCTTATAATAACTTTGATACACAAGCTTCAAATAATTCATAACAATTTAATTGACCAAAACTAAAGTTAGCATTAATAACTCATGAAATAGCTGAGAATAGAAAGTAAAATTGACCAATTTGTTGTCACTCACAACGTTTGAAATTTAAACTTGTAGGAATTTCGCCATTGCTTATTTTTAAAAGATAGTTCAAATTTGGAACCGACTCCTAACAGTCAGGGACCTAGGAAATACATCACTTTCAATTTGATCATATGACCGAATTTGGCTTTGCATACAATAGTGGGCAGTAAACGGTTTTCCCTCATTCAACAAAATGAGTATTGCTCTTTACATAACAGTCAGCTTATCTTGATTTGAAAATCATAATTTTTTTACGTTTACCGATTATGACCTTGCAGACATTTAAACATGCCAATTAAATAGCCTTGCTACGTTAACACATTGTGTTTATACGGGTTGTTATGCCAAACGTTTTTCGGTAATTTGATAATTAAGGAGGTTAGTTTCAAGTTTTATATTTTTGTCGAAGAACTTTTTATCAAAATGATCCAACCCAACATTTAATGTACAAACATTACAAACTTGAAAGTTGGCCTAAGTTTTGTTTCTAAAAATCTTGACGCCATCATTTTCTAAAAAATTCCAAGTTATAGCAAGTTTACTCATTTTTTTGGCCAGGTAATATAGAATTTTTATCTGCGAATTATTTCAATTCTACTTTTAAATGATAGAAAACCAGTTATTTAAATTAATTGTAGCTTGAATTTGAAGGTTTTGCTTACGTTGATCAGTCAAGGAGTTATAAAAATTGATTGTGTCTAGTTGTGTAGTTTTGCCACTGAAGATTATACGTTTTTGAAAATTGCAATTACTTGTATTTTTGTCGGTCGCGTGGTTTCTATTTATTTGGGGGTCAATAATTCTTCAATCATTCGATTAGATTAGAAATCAAAAATGAACATATTTTGGACGCTGTTTAATAGTTTTGTTTCTACAAGGATTTTGCTGTGAACAAGGGCAACAAGCGCAACGAGTGACCAGCGACACTAATTTTAGTTTGATACTTGGGAGGCAAGATTATATCAAAAACAATGGAGAGATAACCACACACTCCACCATGGCAGATTAGCACTAGCCTGCCCCGAGTCTAATGCATAACCCATTTCCTCTTGAATTTGGACAAGAAATTTTGTTTCACGTGATTTTTTTTTATATCCAAAACATACATGCTTAGGAATTATTCCTTGAATTTTCGTTTAATCCAGAGTTAGCAAAAAAGTACATCAGCCATTCTTTTATTGTTCATGTTTATACATTTTGTGGCTGTTAAATCATTTCAGATCCTACATAATACGGCATCTTGAACACGGTCTTTCTGCAATACAGTCTACAGTGAAGCCTCGATTTAACGAATTTTCATTTAACGAAGTCCTCGATATAACGAAGGGAATTTTTCAGCCCCGTTTACAGTAAGTCGGGAAAGAACCTCGGTTTAACAAACCCTCGACATAATCGCAAAAGATTTTCCAGTCCTTTGGCACTTTTTTAAATCGAGGTTTATTGTATATTTAAACTTTTAAATCATAGTTGCCACGCTTGACTAAAAGGAAAGTTTCTATGCTTTATGTTAGTCACAGATTCAGCATTTTATTTGGAATTTGACGAAAGCTTCGAGAGAGCCAAAGAGAGGCATTGAAGAGTTAGCCGCTATAATATTAATCGTATAGTTTCTTTAGATTTTTTGTTGATTTTCTTAAAAATCAAATGTTTTCTGTGCGGGTATTGAGAGCCATGATGAAATTAAACTGCGAATGGTTTTTAAAAGTGGCCAGGTGTTCTGATTATAGTGGTTTAATCAGACGTTTTCAGAATATATATTTTTCTGTATTTTATATTAGTGTTTAGAGGAGAAGAAAAATGCAACCTAACTCATGAGATCAGAAACTGTAAGAAGACAGTTCGCTAACCATGAGACCGCGGTTTCATCTAACGCGGAAAATAACTCGCTATGTAATATTGGTTATACCTGCTGCGCATGAGTACTAACAATAGATAGTATGAAAATTAACACCGTGTTAGGCAACATCAGCTGGCTATGCATGCAATGCTGACGACAAGAAACAATTGCGGGTTGCAACTAAGATGTCAAACGGTGCATTTCTTTTAGCAACTTGCAGTTCAACTTATTTTTTGCCTAGTTAAACGAAAACATGAAAAGACAGCTGCAAAGCAGATCACATCCTCGCGTAATGTGGCTTAATATAAGATGCCGAAAGCAGTTCAAACTTTTCCCAGCGTTATTAGTTGCACACAGAGAGATAATAGACACACAATTTTGTCAGAAACTTGTTGAACACACACGCACAAAAATGAATGAGTTGGCTCGTAGAGCGAATCTTTGCTGACGTCGTGTACAACAGGCTTCAATATAGCAAACTAAAATAGATAAATATGGGTTGACTTCCAAACTGGAACACTGTACGTACAGCGTATAAAATTAAAAAGATACTGGAACATCAAAAGTCGACATGTTGCTGAAAGCGAAAAAATCAATCGGAACCAAACATTGTAAAACTTGCGTTCGAATCGCAGGAAGATTGTTTAACGTACCAGGCTCAAGAAAGTGACGAGTAAAGGAGGCAAAAGTGTACACAAGGTTTTTCAGTTGAAAGTCGGATGGCGCCATGCGTTGCGAAATGATGGGAAATAATTCAGAAATTTTTAAGATTTAAAACTGGTAGGGATCTTACAATTAATTTAGGTAAAACCTAAATTTTCGACTGAAAACAATTATCTTACTCAAATCTTTTATAAAAATGGTATTTTATTAAGAAACAAATATTTTCGTTTTTCAAATCATGTAAATAAGCAAAACCAAACAATAACAAAATGGACTGCTGCGTGAGTTTTTCTTGTTGATAAAATTCGGTCACACACAAACTTTCAAACAACTTGAACAGGTAAATAATACAATCAAACAGTCTCAATTACGAAAGGGCACTAGTGTTTTTATAAAAAGAAAAAAAACAAGATCATTAACAAATTTCCAGCTGAGCTCCAAGCCGTCAAGTTTTCTAGTCTTGCAGCATCTATAGAGAAAGCAAATACAACTTTTACGTAAGATTTTATTTTCATTTTAGGATTATCAAGCATTTGTATGGGAGCAAAAAATTCAGTGAATTGATTTAATTATACTAAAGCAAAATGCACTGCGATAGGTCGAGTAATCGTTATCATCTAGTAAATGGTCAGTACGCTGACGTCGATACAAAAATACATACAAAATACAATTTAATAACAAGATAGTTAATAATAATTACATTCTATTGGATATTAATAGTTAATTGACCTCATCCCACATGTGAAGCCAAATGCCGGGTTTATAGAGGTGCTAAATTATGACTTCCTAGAATATTTAGAACTCATTTGCTATTCACAACCAAAAATAAACACCATTAAGAGGCATGAAAACATTTATAAACTGTTTAGTAATATAAACTTCCTATACAAGCCGGTAACTCAAGCCACCAACGTCGCTTCAGTGAATACGCACACATACATGTGCTGTATCTATACTTACGAGATTATCATTCCAGCCATATCCCACAAGTATTACGCTTTTACTGTTCTCTATTATTTCATGTTGGAACCTGAATTGAGTCTGTTTCTAAGCTAGGCCATGCTGATGAGGGCTGAAAAGGCCAAAACAGCTGCTTATAAGATCTAGCAAAGGAATCTAGCCCACACAGGGTAAGCACCATTGTTCTGCTACAAATAAAACAGCTGCTTATAAGATCTAGCAAAGGAACCTAGCCCACACAGGGTAAACCCTAACGTTCTACTACACATATAACAGCTGTTTATAAGATCTAGCCGAGGCAGCTAGCTAACACGGAGGTAATCTCTGGCGTTCTGCTACACCGAAACACTGCTTGTAAGATCTAGCCAAGAAAACTAGCCCGTTAGGAGTAAGCCCTGGCGATCAACTACACCGAAATACCTGCTTGTAAGATCTACCCAGAAAGCTAAACCGATATGGATAAACTCTGGCGATCAATTACAGCGAAATACCTGTTTTTTACTAAGATCTAGCCGAGAAATCTAGTCCATTAGGGGTAAGCTCTGGCGATCAACTACACCGAATCAGCTTACTCCTTAATGTTAGATATGCCATGCTTGACTAGCCGTAGTAGCCAACCTGTCCATGGCTGGTAAGCTAACCATACCTGTTTTAATATTGGTGCATATACGTGCGAAGTTAAATCTTTACTGAAACTAAGCAGGATATAGAACCCATTTGCATGGAGTTGGTTGATGCCGGCCATTTCAGGTGAGTTGGTCCTGATAGCAAAAACTGTTATTCATATATAGCTTTTAAGCATCGCTTCATTCGTTCGCACGTAAATCTTCGCGCATGGAAAATGCTAGCAAGGTTCATATCGAATCCCCGAAAAAGCATGAAAACGGTTCAACGTTTCTAGTTTCAGGTAGCAAATAAGTCCAAATCTAAATGAAGCCGGCGGTCCTTGGGTCGACAAGACTTAATTAACATCATTTTTAAAATTCGCCCCCACCCTTTAAGAGTCGAGATGTTTGGCTTTTGTGGGGAAGGAGAGAGAGAGCATTTTTAAATGTAAAGAATTGTTTTCATCCTTCCCCCCTTCTCCATCTAGCTAAAACGTGAAATGATTCGCTCCTAACTAGAGACAATTTTAAAAACACTGCGTATCACTTACCACTTCTCACACTGTCCCTGCCCTCGATTGAAAGTAGCACATTTTGTTTCTCCAAGGACAAAGCATTTCGCTGCGATGAAGTGACGGCGGCCGCCTGGTTGTAATCAAACAGCTTCAGCTGTGACACGGAGAATGCCTTCACAGAAGAACAAAAACAAAAATTAGCATGGAACTAAAACTAAAAACAACAAAGACTTTATTGCTGTCGCAAAGGACCGATTGTTCTTTATTAATAACATATATACAACTAACATTCTAAGTTGACTCCAGACAAACAAACAAACTTCAAAGGGCAGGTCAAAATGCTTGGTCAAAACGTAGAGTTTGAGGTAAGATTTTCGTTTTTTAATTTGTTCACGTTGAATTTTGTACGTTCTGATTGCCTCATTGCTATATTTCCCCGAGTCTATCAGTGGATGCCCTTTGTATTTGTCAACTTGTTTTTTACCCAATTACCTTAAATAAGTCAGGAGACATTTGGCTTATAGCTCCCGGAGATATCACCTCAATCTGAGCAGACGTGAGCGCTTCAATTTCAGAAGTTGTAAAACCACCTCACAAAAGAAAACCACAAACAATTGTCAATGTTAAGCAACTTTTCACACATTAGTTATGGACTAATCAATGTTTAAATGGCAGGGCCTGGTTGTACAGTGGCCAGTGGCCAGTAAATAAGTCTTATCCAGTGGATATGTTGCTCTCCACTGGAAAATATTTGACCGCTCGCGTCACTTTGGTTTGGCGAAGCTTGGTTAGCACTAAACTGCTGCTATCCGGCGGATAAAGGTAACCAACTTAAAGTAAATCAGATGAAATTTCATTCAAGTATTGAAAATTTTGAATGTGATTTAAAATGATCAAGGCTTTTTCTCATAAATCATTTCTCGGATAGCGAGAAAAATTGAAAAGTTATCAGTTTGAAAAATTAATGACTTTCTCCATACTCTGTATGGTGGGTAAACATACACTTTGCATCTGCAAATGAGAGCTCAAAGACAAAAGAGGTTTTTGGGTCATTTTTGTACCTAAAGAGAAAATTACTGTGTGTCGTTCAATAAATATCTGAAAAAATTTGAAACCATCAAATATAGTAGTCATAATTCTGGATAGTATAACAGCAAAGAGGAAATAAAAAACTTTTCGTTTTTGGCTCAAATCTTGATGCTATTGTAAAGTCAATGTCCCGTTCACTTTTTGAAAAAATGCTGATCCAATATTCCAGATATGCAGCATTTCTAACCCTAATGGTTTATTAAGTTGCATTACATTTTCTTTAAGACAATTTCTTATACAAAGACTGAACTTACAGGCCGTGTATAATCTAATATGATGTAAATGTGATAATTTTGAAACTTGCTGATATTCTATGTAGATGACATGTTGTGGTGGTTGTATTTGGGGCGGAGAAAAGAGGGAGGATGATTAAAGGAGGAAGAGAAAGGACTGGGGCAACTACATAAATGGGGATCGTAATGAAGTTGAGATAAGCAAGAACAAGAATAAGATATTGATTCGATTGGCATTGCAAGTTAAAACTTTGCTTTGTAAACTATTAGCGATGTTCATAGAAGTACTGTATACTAGTAAGGTAAAAAACCGGCCCTAGTAAAGGCAACCTGTGGCCTCTTGTTACAAAAAGGGCCAATTTAAGAATTATTGAATTGTAACGTATTTAACTGCAAGACAAGAACCGCGTGCTAATCACATATGTACTTCATGAACTGTATAACAACGAACGTTGATTGCATTTAGGAAACTAAACCAACAAGAAAGGTAAAAAGAGCCGACCTTTGTAATATTGTTATCATAATAAATGTAGATAAAAATATCTCTTATAGATAAGACATATAAATATTTATTTTACCACTATAAGAGAAAAACACACGAAAACCACTAAAACGTAATTGTACTTGCTACTATGAGCCATAATAAGTCTTTGCTTACCAATGGCTGCACCAGCATCCGTCATTTGTGCGGCACTCCATTGAGAGACGACTCCAAATGCTGCTACAGCTCTCTCCTTCAGTTTTGACATCTGTTCGTTTGTCCATCCCTTCAGTCCTCCTAGTGTTGCAGCAGAGCTCCTATGGGTGCCAGTGAGCACCTTGTATTAACACTGCTCTTATGAAACGACCACCTCGGTTATTTACGTAATTTTTTTTCGCAAAGAAAAGATGCCTGACTAAATAGATTTTAACAGGATTAAATCCGCGAGCTCCGGTCGCCATTACAGAGCAGTGCTACACTGACCGAGCTATGAAGCCACAGCAGTGGGGAAAATGTTAGTTTTACTGGAATCATTTGTGACACAAGTTGCATTGATATGAACAGTTTAAAGCTCTGAGATTTGTATGATCTTCTGGACTAGAGAAAGCATTGATTGTGACTAATGTTTCAGAATTAATTATCAGAGTGAAAAGGGGAACAATTTTATTGCAACTAATAAGTCTGACAGATGAAAGGTCAGGTAGCTCGCGACCTTACTGTCTGCTATACTCGTGAATTGCAATGGCAATGATCATTAAGAAATAAATATTTTCTCCGTGCTTTCTAGCCTGGTAAAATTTGAGTACGTTGGCAAGAATTCCAGAGCAGCCTGATGATCAGTAAAGATCCGAGACGCAGTAGAATTGTTAAAACTTTTCCGTGGTTTTTACCAAGCTATGAAGGCACAGAGAACATGTTTTATTTCTTTTATAAAATTATTATTTTTCGACTTAACAAAGAAATAGACGATATAGGAAGCGTGTATGTATCGGTTTATTTCTTTAATGAAACTGTAAATTCTCACAACTTGGAGACAGCCAATCACATCGCTCATTTTCGTGCCTCACTATTACAACAAACTTGTTATCCAAATTATTTTATAAACTTATGTAAGTCAATTTACTAGTCAGAAAAATCATAAACCGCAACACTAACAGCAAAAGCAACGACGTCTAAACAGGATATACAAGGATCAAACGGTTGACAAACCATAGCAGCTGCACAGTTATCATAAGCCTCGTGGTTTCTATTTAGACTGCCTTATCATCAGTACCTATCTTATTTTTTTGTATATGTAGTAGACTAAATGGCATAATTATGTTCTCAACCTGTAAATATCTAATGTATACAACTGACATGTAATACTGATGATACTTGAATAAAATGATTATGATTATGATTATGAAAGGGTTAAAGTAGCCCTGAGAAAGACTGCTGTTGTTTTGACTACCTACGCGGTAGTAATCACCAGAATCAAAGTGAAATAAAAAGAGTCAGTCGAATACTAATTGTTGCGAGCAAGCGTAGAGAGTGAGCAGCAACACTAATCGTGACGGGCTACCTGTGGTCAATTTGGCCGAGTAGGTTTAGGCACGAGTGTGCAGCCAGTTCCAAACTCGATTTTTGAACTGGTTGGCTGGCGGCTTATGGATGATTTTGTGAATAGGTAGTACATCGGTCAGCGGTGAACACGTGGTACAATGGTTAGCGGTAATTATAACTGTCCCGTTTGATGAAATTTGTGTTTTTTTCTTGAGGAAGGTTTTCATCATGAGAAATGCTTAATTAAATGTATTCATCAAACTAATCGTTATTTTAGCGACGTATCGCTTCAGGTTGCAGGACTTCACTTTCTATTAGAAACTTCTAGTATACTCTAGTTAATTCTGGTTGGCAAGTTAAGCCTTGATTTTATTGAATTGGCTACTAGATTTAACTAGAGTTTTTGTCATACATTGTCATGCAATGTATCAATCAACGGAAGTAATGTGTATAGGACACTCCTAACAACACAGAGACTAAAAGGCGAATTCATCTTTTGACAAATTTCATTACTCCTGAAAATTAATTATTATTTGCGTTAATTTTTAAAAGTTCTATTTTTAAATATTTCTTTTGTGCTGCCTATTTGTGATTTCTATGTTTTATTTACTGAATACTGGATTTACAATCATTGAAATTGGTTTGTTTTATGGTAGCGAACACTTGGAAGCACTATAAAACAAGATAATTTGTAATTTGGTAAACTAACAAATAACTAAACAAATGTTCAGTTTAATTTATTGGTTTTGCTTTTCTTCAGGAAATAGCTCTTATTTCAAAAGATGCTCGTAGAACGGCCTCTATTATGTGTCGAGAACGAGTGGAGGTGTTGCTTGTTGACCGTGAAAACATCTTTGAGTACTGCCCCGATGTGTTTCACCGCGAACATCAGGATAAAATACAGGCCTTAAGGTTAGCTACTAAAGGAATAATAACAATATTAATAATAAACAATTAAATATAAATTATTTCTCCGATTGTCTCACTATTCTTGTCGTTGAAAAGACCGCGACAATTTGATTCCAAACTGCAAGTTTGGCGATGGGGTAGACTGCAAGAAGCGCTTGTTATATTCATTTTCTCGTTCAGTGGTCAGTGCTGTGATTGGTTGATCTTGCGGTTCCCTGATTAGCGGATCTTATCCCTCTGTGATTGGTTCTTTCTCTGTGTTTCAGTATGTTGTTCATAAAAGCGTGAAGTATTTCGATCCCGCTATCCCAGTTGATGTTGTTCGGGTGTAGTCTGATTTGGAAAGCCTCTTTAACTCTTCGTGAATA
>JAOBBB020364975.1:0-10177 GCA_025331005.2 Zoanthus gigantus
GCGGATTTGGTCCCCCCACAAAAACACTTACTAACTTGATTTTTTTTTTTTACAAAATGTTGTCCAAACAATTAAGTGGCTACACCCCTGCTAAGCATGTCGATCGTGAGCACTAAAACTCATTAACTACTTAAGTACTTGATAGTTTATATAATTTTATTTGTATTCATAACAATTAGTCATTGCAACTGTTTATTAACATTATCCGAATATTACCTTGTTCTCACTCTCGATCTTTTTCATTTCTGTTTTAAAACTTTCAACTTCTTTTCCACTCTTGAGGACTTCATTCTCCAACCTCTGATTCTGGAATAAGGAATCAAAAAAATGCGGAGTTTCAAACAAAAAAGAAACAAAGATGCTTTGAAACAATATTCGCAAAATGACAAAATTTAGCCGCTGGTACCAGCGCAGCGCACTTACAATCCGAGCAATTAAACCAAAGGTGTTAGGAGCAGGTCAATTTTTGTGTACACATTAAGCTATATTGGTAATAACGAGGTCATAAGAAAACGAAAGAAGTATTCATAAGGACTGCATGTTAATCAGTCATACAAAACAATTAACTGTTCTTTGACCAAATATAGCGCTTCTAATCTAATTTCCATGGTCTATATCACTTAATTTTTTAGCATTTGCAGAATTAAGCTTTACCGCAAAAAAAGAATCCAAGATAGATTAAAACACGGGAAAGAGGATACGCTGGTTACGAGTTTAGAAACGTCAGTTACGAGTTTAGATACATTGGTTACGAATTTAGATACGTTGGTTACGAATTTAGATTCGTTGGTTATGAGTTTAGATACATTGACCACGAGTTTACAGACGTGGATCACGAGTTTAGATGCATTGGTTACAAGTCAAGATACGCTGGTTATGAATTTAAATACTTTGGTTACGAGTTTAGATACGTTGATCACGAGTTTAGATAACATGGTTAAGAGTTTTGATGCATTGGTTACAAGTCAAGATATGTTGGTTATGAATTTAAATACTTTGGTTACGAGTTTAGACACGATCACGAGTAAAGATACGTTGGTTACGAGTTTTGATACGTTGGTTACAAATTTAGATACGATATTTACGAATTTGGATACTTTGGTTACGAGTTACGATACTTTGAATACGAGTTTAGATACGTTGGTTACAAGTCTGAAATGCAACTCAACTGGACAGCATATGAATTGTGAAGATTTAGATACTTGAGCAAAAACAAAAACAGAAACGTTCAGCATTAAGATTACAATGAAATTTTTATGCATGAGCGCTTAGAAGGCAGCACTTGCTTGCGATCTATCTTGATATGTTTTTTACCGCCTTCAGAGATTCTATTCTTTATCTTTTTTACTCGCATATCATAGCTTAATTGTAAGAGAATGGCTCTGGTTTATTCAAGATATTTTTTGAAGCATATTTCATCGTCATTCCCAACACGATGGTGTCCGGTTCTATGGAAAGGCTTGACTGACTGTGGTATTTCAAGAGTAAAACCAACACGAAAAAGTTATCATGAAGGACTTCGGAAGCTTTCTGGAGCCGAATTAGGGCCTTTGTTATTTCTTATTATGATAAATGATCTAAGTATTAGTATGATCTTAGTATTAGAAGATACAACCACGTCGGAAATCATAGGAAAGGCCGAACAGAGTAACGCTCAAGCGATCGCTGACGAGGATGCTGACTGGCCGGCTGCAATGTGTTTTAATAAAGTATCTATCTATCTGTCTATGAGCTCCTGTGACTAACGGATTTTCACAGAAAAAGTGTTTTGCCAAATTTCATATAATCAAGGAAATATCTGGTCCAGCTTTTAGAAAAAAATAACTTAAAACTAACTTTATTTTTTATTTAAAACAAGAAACGTATTTTCGTCATAGTATTCTTGTGTGAAAGAGTATGGCAGTATCTGTTTATCGATGCTGCAACATTTAGATAACATGTACTTACAAATGCAAAATGTTTGTGAAATATGTTATGTTATGTCGCGGTGAAATCTTCGTCACTTTATCCATCTTACAGTAAAAAACATGGAAAAATCGTCTTTTCTAAAACCTTACTTTCCTTTTTGCGTCTTCGGTGTCTGAGTCAGCTGTGACAATAACGCGTGGTGATCTCCTGACATCGTAATCCTGCTCTGCCACGATTAAATCTTCAGCTGTGATTCCCAGATCAACTGCCCTAATAACACACAGAATATTTACGTTAATAATGATGACCCGAAGTAAAAATATTATCATTGATATTCACGATTGTAAATAAGCATAGGAAATTGCATGAACGTGAGTGCATTTCGTGATTTATTGGGCGAGTGATGTTTAGAAGTTCTCAAAATTTCAAATTTCAAAACATCACGAACAACCATAAATCAAAAAATGCACAATCAAGCTCATACGATTTTTTGTTTATTACATTCTTAATAACGCAGCGTAAACAATTCAATACTTGCAACATTTAATCGAGCTCTTCGTGTTCGTACTCTTCAATTTTCTGGTTGACTTTCCGTTCTGTCGCCCAATTCTGTCAAACTTTCAACCAGGTCTGGGTTGCTTTCAAAGTATTTTGGTTTTTAGAGTCTTTCTTTTAGTTGCTCAACATCATTTTGTTTTCAAATTTGGCGCTTACGGGTGTTTCCATAACAACTTCCGTAATGCGTTTAATAACATAAATGCACTCTATAACCTGTTTATACGTTCGCAATTATCCAATCAGAAACGAGATATTTTGCTGAGAATATCATAATAGTAGTTAAACTGAGTTGAGTATAATTTGTTCTAAAATTTGATGAGTAATTTCAATATTGAAGGAGTGTAAAGTACAAGGTTTGTTTTAACACACAAATAATTATAACGTACAGGTAACTGTCATTAAAGTGTCTATATAGCCACAATGTTGTTTTCGGTTTTTTTATCTCTAGAATGCATAGAAGAGTTTTTTAAAAAAAATTTCGATTTCGTCACATTTTCGCCAACCCTACACCATTATTTTTGGGAGTCAGTTGAGACCAAGACACATTTGGGATTATAAAAAGATGCTAAAACGGCGTGACATAGCCCCTCTAATGAGGTCACATGTCACAAAGGCTACAAGATGCCAGACTAACGCAGCAAAAATCAATCTACAACTCAATAGTTTTTACCCTAAACGGCTCCAAGATCATTTCACAAACAACGGTCTCATTCTTTTAATTTCCGGCACTAAAATACTTTGTTTAGAACACCTTGTACTGATCGAGTTCCTGCATGGCCGGGATATTCTGCACGATTACAAAGCCTGTACTTTACCAGAATAGTTTTTTAACTATAAAACCAAGGAGTAGACATTCAAGTTTATGTCTTGTATATTTTAGTCAAACTCTTTTCGACTAAAATAACCCTAGTCAGCGGATTATAGTAAATGACTAACGGCATCAACAAGGATAAAACTAGTTTTTGAGCAACTGTTCCCCTTCACGTCAAACAAATAACAAGGAGAAACCCAGCAGTGATAAAAAAAAATTGATCAGAGTTAGTACCTTAAATTGTGAGGTACAAACTAAAAAGGAAGAAATGGGCGTTATTCACCTGGCACCTCGATGCATTGCCTGCTTTCGAAGCTGTCTCTTCAATTGTACTCTTTCTTCTTCGAGTCTCTCAATCTATTTGGTATAAAAGGAGGAAGGTTCACACTCCTCTCATTTGGCAGGAAAATCTTTAAGTTAAGCTCTACTAAATGCAAGTTGTACCGTGGACTGTAACAGTCTGTTGCGACAAGTCTACGAGCAAGTAATAGATACTGGAAATGCTATCAAAAATGTGCATGAAAACTGTCTAGTCAGTTAATTTGAAGCACCTAGAATAGTGTGAAAACACATGTTTAAGTTTATCGATGAAGATCGTACTGTTTCGAAGAAATGAATTGAAAGAGTAGTCATACTGTGGATCTACTCTAAACGTGGTCAGTCGACTCTATATTTGCAGTTTCGTTCTTTATTACGTTTTATTAAATCTTTTATCACTTCTACAATAGGAACAATTAAAGACATTTAGTTTATTTATTGTTTAAATTACATCATGTCCAATTCTATTGTTTTTAATTTGCAATCTGATTGCCTAACGAACTGAAGTGGCCACGGTTAGAGTAGAACCACAATAAGGTTGATTGAGAGAGGGAAATAAAGTGGACTAGAAGAGTAAAAAGCGTCGTATAACCATAAAAAAAACGTTACTTCAATTTGAAATTGAACTATTTAAGCTCAAATTGGCCGGTCTCTCACCTCCTTGGACAGAACTCTGTTGAGGGCAGCAGCCTGCTCTGTCTTCACCTTCTTCTTCTGTCTGATATCTTCAATATTTAAGTTTACTTTGGGATCTAAACCAAGACGCTCTCGAAGTTCTTCATTTTCCATTTCTAGGTCGTTTACATTTATCTCCAAGTTGTTGATTTGGCTTGTGAGATCCTCGATGTTTCTAGCGGAAAAATATCATTCAAATAATACTACTTCTACTGATAAACGAATAAAAAAGTTTATATAATGATAAAACAACATCAATTTCAATACTTTTCGTTATTAGTATTGGTTTTAATTTGTGATGTTGTCCTTTAGAAGTGTAATTTTAGAACTCTGTTGAGGGAAGCAGCTTGCTCTGGTTAGCCCAGTCGGTAAGGTGCCAGTCCATTGTGCGGAAGGCTCGGGTTCGATTCCCGGCCGGACCAACACTCAGGGTCTTAAAACAATTGAGGAGAAAGTGCTGTAACATCTGCAAACGGTTAGACCTTCGTGTCTTCTTGGATTAGGACGATAAACCATAGGTCCAGTTTTTCGAAACTCTATCGGGGGACTTAAAAGAACCCACAAACTTGCCCACAAGAAACCAGGGTAGTGATCCCAGTGTTGTGGTCTATCTTCTTCACTGCATGATCGAGGGCATTTACGATTGTTTCAAATATATATGTGTGCCGCTATTGCGGACTATCTAAGACCCTCAACTGTTAAAACTCTGTTTTCATTTGTAAAGTGCTTAAAGCTTTTTAAAAGAATAAACGCTATATAAAAATCATTATTATATTATTATTATTATTATTATTATTATTATTATTATTATTATTATTGTTATTATTAGAAGTTTCAACATGTTAAGTTTACATGATCGTAAGAACATAACCTGGTAGCCATTAAACAATTACAGTAGCATTACGTTTCTTTTTAGACAATATTCAGACAGTCTGAATGAAAGACTGAAAATTACGGAAAAAACTTGACAATTGTCCTGGCTTTCTTATTACTGAAGAAGCGATCATTTTTTAAAGTGAAAACTGTCTAAAATATTTTGCATTAAAAATCATGACGCAACATCTCACTTCTTCCACATAGAAGTCTCTGTAGATCTATTCTACTATTCTAATTTCTGCTTTTCGTATACTAACTGGTCTCTTATGCGGATTTGAGCTCTGCAGTCTTTAATTTCTTGAACAGCTTCACTGAGTCCGTATTCACCCTTAAAAAGAAGTTTGAGAAAATATCAAACTTTTTTTAAGTAAAAAATCGCAACAAATATTTGATAACTGTTATATCTAGATCACCGCCCTCCACCGACAAGTGCACTCAAGTTTAAATCCAAATTCATGTTTTCTAAAGAAGTGCTAAAACAAAAACGTTGATTTCTTCCACTTCTCAAAAAAAAAAAAAAAATGGGGGCTCTGCAGCATTGCGTGATTTAATTCAATTTCAAAAGATCAAAGAACGACTTTGCTGACTCAAAAAGATTTTGCTGGACTTTCCAGGGCTGGATTACAAAATTCCAGAGTTTTCCAACACTTCTAGGGCCCCTACAAGGCCAGAGTAGCGTTGAAGATTTACATTTATTCCCTCTTAAAGCGGAAAAATCACACTCTGTTCTCCTCCAAACTGGAATAATTTCGTAATTATGCATAGCGTTGAGCATTTTTTGCCAGCATCTCAGGAATGGCTACAATCAATATGTTGCTAACACTTTCATGATATTAACCTACACATACCTTTTCATATTGTATCATTCTTGTCATGAGATCACTCATTTGTTTATCTTTCTCTGCAGCTGCTTGTTCGGCCTAAAACATTGAAAATTGATAAATATTCGAACAAAAGCTTAATTACACTAGCTTTCACATTTGTTTATTATTTTTAAAACTTTCTAAAGCGACATACCCTAATCAATCCAAGTTAATTCCCCATCCTAGTTGCACGACTCTTGCTTCATTAGGGTCATTTATTCAGGACCCATCTTGACGCGAATTGCTCGTATAAATGGTACAAAATAAGCGTTCAAGTCTTATTTTAGACGCAACTTACATAAGGCAAGTCTTATCTTGGAACAGAATTTTGGCTTAAATACGACGTGAACTTCCTTGTATAAATGGTTTCGCATTCTAAATAAGACGTGAACTATAATTAAATAAGGCGAGTACGAACACGAACGTATAAATGGTACAGTTCACGTCCTATTTAAGACCCGTCTTATAACAAGCGTCTTATTTTCTCCCGTGTAAGTGGCCCTATGTCCAACCCAGGGCCCAGTTGTTCAAACACCGATGAGCTCTAACCCAGACTTAAATTTTGAACCCATGGTTTGTTGTTCCTAACCTTTCAGAGTTGGAACTGACCAATAAATTTGGGATTAATAAGTTTAGTCCTGGGAAAATCTGAGCGGTATTTTATAAGAACTATAAGAGAAGCAATTGCTGCCGTAATTTTTTCTCAACCCAGGGTTAGGCTAACCTGGCTTTAAACAACCCAGCCCAGGCCCCAGTTGTTTAAAAGCCGATTAGCACTAACCCAGGGTTAAATTTTAACCCATGGTTTTGTTTCCTACTATACATCAGGGCTCAGTTGTTCAAAAGCCGAATAGCGCTAGCCCAGGGTTAAATGTTTAACCCATGGTTTTGTTTCCTACTATACATCAGGGCTCAGTTGTTCAAAAGCCAATTAGCACTAACCCAGGGTTAAAACCCATGGTTTTGTTTCCTACTATACACCAGGCCTCAGTTGTTCAAAAGCCGAATAGCGCTAGCCCAGGGTTAAATGTTTAACCCATGGTTTTGTTTCCTTCTATACACCAGGGCTCAGTTGTTCAAAAGCCGAATAGCGCTAGCCCAGGGTTAAATGTTTAACCCATGGTTTTGTTCCCACCTTTCAGAGACGGATTTGGTCCGTAAATATGTTATGTTTTGTCCTAGGAAAATCTGAGCAGTACTTTATAAGAACTGTAATCTTATCCTGGGAGAAGCATTTGCTTCCGTAATTTTTTCATAACCCAGGGTTAAAGTTAACCTGGCTTTGAAAAACCCAGCCCAGAAGGCTAAGCGCGAGTAAAATTGAAATTGTTGCAGCAATAGTGTGTGAGAAATATTTGAGGAGTATCCATACATTTTAATAAGATTAGCAGCATGGTTTCAAAGATAAGTAAAACTAAAACTTAGTTTGTTATTTTCATACGCTACCATGTTCGTAAATGAAATTTTTGCGTTCAATGAGGGAACAAAGACAGAAGAGCTACAATTTCAACTTTTTGGTTACTCAATAATGTCAAGTTTCAATAATTTTCATACAAGTTAGTTAGTTTAGCAAACATCTGTAACTAGGGCATTCAGAACTAATAAAAAAATGTAAATTTACGAACTGTTTTTTACAATCTATGTTGCGGTGCCAAACTATTTTTTACCCGTTTTTGAAATAGTTTTGCTGTATTTTTGTAATCTTGCAATGGAATCTGGGATGGATAAAGGGAGTAATGGTTGTGTTAGCACGTGATTGGTTGAGCACTTCACTTCAGATCACTAGTGGGATGGATATCGAGAGCAATACTACTTTCGGCACGTGATTGGTTGAGCACTTCACGTCAGACCACGTGGAATGAATGACGAAAGCAATGTTACTTTCAACACGTGATGGGTCGAGCGCTTCACTTAAGATCACGTAAGTCCTTTAAAGGCTAGTTAACTTTCAACTTGGGCTAAGCAAAAACTCAAGCAGCGATCTCTCCTCTAAGAAAAGGTTTATGATTCTTATAAAATAATACTTGGATTTCTAACATAGAAAAACTTGTTAATCTCATAAATACAACTTCAATCCGTCTTTTTAAGGTACTGATATCTGTATTATAAACTACTACATGGTTAACAAAAACTGATTTATCAAAAAGCAAGTATGAAAAGTTAGGCTTTAAACTGAATTTTTAAATTTTCTAAACGATTCTATTTTCCGTAGGTTACTAGATAGCGAGTTCCTCAACTTTGGTGCTGCAACACAGAGCGTTGATACAAGGTTTTGATACTGTCTGAAGAACTGACTCACAGTTCGATCCAAGAGTGTACTTGGATTTAGATCACATACACAGTTGGGGCGAGTCCATGAATAGCTTTTAAAGCGGGTTTTAATGGCCTAAGGTACGTAATCTGATATACTCTTTACTAGCCTTCAACATACGCTCCCTGTCAACCATTGATCCAAAATGCTCTCGCTGTAACGTCTGGTTCAGTTCTTCAATTTTCTTTTGTTGATAAGGAGACGGCAATCCTAGCAAGAAATAATTTATCAAGTATGAATGATGATACTCACTAAAAGTGTTATACCTTTACACCTCATTTGCTTGACATAAAGCAAGTAATGTTTATTTTACAGGGCGAGTTTTGAGTCCACCACCAATATAGACAGTACAAAACAAGGAATTACAAAAAGATATATTAGGCTGCCCTGAAGAAGGTTCTCCATACCTGGGCCCAGTTCCTCAAAACTTCGATTAACTTAATCCTGGATTAAGACAAAATTCATAGAGTAATTTTTTCATAAGTAAGGCTTTGTAATGCTTACAAAATACTGTTTAGTTTTACCAATAAAAGAAACATGGCAGCTCAAAAATTCCAGCCCAAAGCAAGATATAGAAGGTAGAAAACAGGAACATGTGTTAAAAAATTAACCCTGGGTTAGCACTAATCAGGTTTTGAGGAATCGGGCCCTGATTTATAACAATATATAATATATAGTGTTCAACTATATGGAAGTTGTAGAACAGTTTATTATCATCTTTATGGAAAAAGGACTCTGCACTCTTTTAAACATACTGTGTGGACTGAAATTTTTAGTTGGCAGAAATTCTTAAATCATTTTAAAGTTTAGCTAGATAATATATTGTAAATATGTAATTATTTATCCTACTGTACTATGTTAACACTTTGTAAATTTTTAACTTTTTATACAGGGCCACAAGTTTGTCAGCCTCAGCTATGTACTGCTATAATCTCTGAAAATATAGTCTTTACTTACTTACTTACCTACCTACTTACATACATACTTACTTACCTGCTTACTTACTTACCTACCTGCTTACTTACTTACTTACTAAATTACTTACTTACCTACCTGCTTACTTACTTACTTACCAACCTACTTACTTACTTACTTACTTACCTGCTTACTTACTTACCTACCTGCTTACTTACTTACTTACTTACTTACCTACCTAGCTGCTTACTTACTTACTAACTTACTTACTTACCTACCTACCTGCTTACTTACTTACTAACTTACTAACTTACTTACTTACTTACCTACCTACCTGCTTACTTACTTACTTACCAACCTACTTACTTACTTACTTACTAACTTACTTACTTACCTACCTACCTGCTTACTTACTTACTTACCAACCTACTTACTTACTTACTAACTTACTTACTTACTTACCTACCTACCTGCTTACTTACTTACTAACTTACTTACTTACTTACTTACATACTTACTTACTTACTTACCAACCTACTTACTTACTTACTTACTTACCTACCTACTTACTAACTTACTTACTTACCAACCTACTTACTAACTTACTAACTTACTTACTTACCTACCTACCCACCTACTTACTTACTTACTAACTTACTTACTTACCTACCTACCTGCTTACTTACTTACTAACTTACTTACTTACTTACCTACCTGCTTACTTACTTACTAACTTACTTACTAACTTACTTACTTACTTACCTACCTGCTTACTTACTTACTAACTTACTTACTTACCTACCTACCTGCTTACTTACTTACTAACTTACTTACTTACCTACCTACCTACTTACTTACTTACTAACTTACTTACTTACTAACTTACTTACTTACCTACCTACCTGCTTACTTACTTACTAACTTACTTACTTACCTACCTAC
>JAOBBB020365058.1:0-10177 GCA_025331005.2 Zoanthus gigantus
GTGTATTTTGTTGGGTCGTGATGCACTCTTTTCCAGCTAACATTGCTAGATAAGAGCCACTTCTGACACCATGTTACTGGATGCCATATTGGATAACAAAACAACAACCTAGCCCCGGGGAGGTCTGGGCCGAGTAGTTCAATGTTTGTAACAGCAATAAGTTTTATTATTTATGATCTCTGATTGTGAAAGAGGGTTTTTGCCTCTAGTTTGGTTTCTTAGCATTGCCATGCATGACAACGAATGTTTTTCATTGGGTTAGACCTTTACAAACCTGTACTAAAAGCATCATTAGCTGTGATTGCAACATGATATGAAACAAATGTGGCCACCTCAAAGCAAATCACTGAGAAAAACATGCACTTGAGGATGAGACTTCTCCTGGAAACTGTTATGAGGTACCAGTATCTTGGGGACCACTCATCAATTATTCAAGCTAGCTAACAACAACCTGTTAGTTTTGAAAAGCAACAACATAAGTTTTTATCTTTGAGGGCAAGCACCTTCTTATTTGGCATTGCAGTGCCAAAGTGTTATATGAGTTGTTGAATTTAATTTTTAAAAATTTAGTAATGCTCCAGTTTTAAGACCCTTTAACACTTGCTACTTTTCCAGCAACTGCCTCAATTGTGTTTTAACTGATAAAGATGGAGAGATATAATTAGAACTCTTGAAACATTTTTCCCAAAAATTGGGGCAGTAATTCTGATTTTAACACGTTTCAGGTACTTTACAGCTGTGCTTATAAAAGCATGAACACCTGAAATAATATGTCTGGAATGTTTGTGTTGTAACCAATCACAGGCGAGATCTTCACACAACAGGCAACGAACGGTTTTCTTGTGGTCACAGAACAAATTGTTTTTGTTTTGCTTAAGGTTACAAGCTGTTATATTAGGAATTTAAAACACCGCAGGTTCCCTGTTTCTCATGAACAGTGCAGACTGCATCCATCACATCGTGCGATATTAGAAAGAAAAAAATTTAGAAGCAAACGCGACGCGTACGATGACCAGCTTCCATGTAAGGATGTTTCACATGAAGACAGTAAAAGTAAAAAATCGTGAAAAGGATTTCGAGTTGGATTTCGAGTTAGGATTTCGAGTTGGATAAATTTTCGAGTTGGATTTAAGGATGTAGAGTCGGTTTTTTCGAGATGCTTACTAGTAATCCAGCTGCAATGAATCGGTTAGTTTGTCTGTTTTCCCACCCCAAAACATTGCTAATTTCTATTCTTGCAACATGCATGCCATAAGTTCTTGGGCAGAGGGGACTCGGGAATTAAACTTCACGGATCGACAGGATTTGTCACTAGGTACTACTTTGTTAAGTGTGCTAAGGACGTTGTCGTGTATTGTAGGTAATAACAACTTCAATATGTGGGTATAGAGAAGAAAACTGAACATCTTCTCCTGTTCACACATTCAGTATCAATAACATTGTTGGGGTGCAAAACATTGGTAATAAAAATGTCAACATAAAACCACTGAAACCCCTGGAAACCACACCAAAAAAAAACCGCCAAAAAAACTCCCACAAAAAAATCCTAACTCGGTAAATAGGTAACCTCACCCAGAACAAACCCTCTTGAGAAAGTTTCTAGTGTAACCACAGGCAAAGCTAATAAATGATTTTACCCAAATAGTCTAGACAGTTTGTCTCATAAATTGTCGCCTAAGAATCAGAGGAAGTCTACAAGCATCTAATTTCTTACGTTTTCTGGCCAAAGTAATTTAAGTTCAATATAAAATTCGCCTTTTAAAAACACAAACAGAAGATTGTTAGCAAAGAAAAACATATACTGTACCTTTCTGCCATTTCCGTGGCTTCTACTTCTTCCAAGACTTTGTTAGATCTCTGGAAAACGGGAGAATGTGCAATGGCAAAATAACACTTGTCCGACTCGGTCTTCAGATATCTATCAAGACTGGATCGAATCGTTCTCAATGTGGATACTTTGAGTTTCTTCCCATTTTTCTTCTTGGCGTCCGTGTAAAACTCCAACAATAAAGAATCTAGCTTCTCAGGAGAGTACTGCTCAAAGCACCCAGACAATTCTTTGCTTTTGGCAAATTCTGTGGAAAATATAAATAGTACTCACATTTTATAAATGTTTTGGATTTTGAAATTGGAAGCAGTGAGAGTGGGGAAATAAAAGATTTATGAGTTATGATTTTAGAAGATAGAATGAGCTGCTACTTACTGACTGAAGTTTTTAACCGTTTGTAATATTAGTTCATCTCTCCTTCCCGAGTACCTTTTAACAAAAAAATATTTTGCTTTTTTTTCATTCAAAATGAAATAATAGAAGCATCGGAACGTTTTTCAGTGGAATAATAGGTATAATATTTTAGCAAAAAACAAAATCACAAGAACAATGAAGCCGTTAGAAAAATATCGCCCAGACGCAAATCTAAGTCAAAGAAATTAATTTTCGTGAAATGAATTACGAGGAACTATGATTTCACCGCAAATATAACAGTTTCAGAAAACCTTTGAAAAACTTCACCAATTTTTAAGTCTACCGTTTAAAATAGAATTTCAGCTACTTAGCAAAAAAAAACTAAAAAAATATAATTTTAAAATATACTTTATTTATGCGAACTTTTCAGAAATGCATAATGAAGAAGTTGAGATTCGGTTATCAGTTGGCGAGTTGTTTTTAAATTCTTAAACAAAAAAGTTTCCGTTTATCAAATGCACTTGTTGAACCTTTGATAAGTTTGAATTTGAAGATGCTAAATTATTTTGCCAAATCAAGAAAGTCTTCTGATAAATTGGCAATTTAGGAACATAAGAAATGTCAACCATAAAAATTCGTTTGTCCGAGTCATGTTCTGTCTTCTGAAGCTTCTCATTTAAGATTTACTCGGACTTGGGCGTTGTAAAATGTTTGGTCGTTTTAAGTGAACAGTAAATTAATATATATGGCAGAATTATTAAAGAAAGAGATATGGAGGCAAATGTTGACAATATTCACGGATAGTCGGGGCAATGTAATTACATTACACATACCTCGAAATTTTCGCACAGCCATATCTGTTACCCGCTTGGTTGATACGGACATTTCTGATTTCTTTCCGTTTTCACTGGAAGGCTGCAAGGCTTTTGAAGAATCCACAAGAAGTTGTTCATCAAACCCTAGATCTTCATTATTATCAATATTATCCTCAGTCTGTTGATCCAAGTCATCTATACCCAGATCGCTTTCGTCAACTTGTGTTGAAATGCTTGTTGAAATAGATTTTTTCGCTGTATTCCAACCGGCCTCTACCACGCGGAAACTCTTTTGAAGACCGTCATGATGAGGACTAGATTTTGTGTGAATCACAACCTTGCCATTAGAATCTTGAACGAAAAAATGAGATTCTGATTTTGGATCGGATAAATCTTCCATGATTAATTCTGAGAATTTATTTAATTGCTTACTGAGAAGAAAGTGATCGACCAACGAATACTGTCAGAAATTCGATCGAGGGAATGTAGTACTAGTAGCTATGCAGCCGGGCCTAAAAATTTCCCGCCCAAATTAGAGAGCTTAGTAACCACTCTTACTTTATTTTATCTTGGCTCTACTCCGGGCTCTGTAACGCATAAGGCCACCGTCAGACTACCTTTTCATCTTATTCTATCTTCCTGATCTTCCTTTATATCTTCCCATGTCTTAGCTTCCAACCCGCTTTAAGAGGCCCCATTTCTTCCCCCACCGTCTTGCTTCAAGTTGTTTTGGTCTGCCTCGTTTTGCCTTCTTAAGTAAGCGCTGTAACTCAGTGATTGTGCAACGCCCTAGGCCCTACCATTAACACACACCGTGTATTAACTAATTATTTTCTGGCAATATTAAATATGTGAGGACCAGTTGGTCTTTATATATTAATATATAAAATATTAATTGTTATTATCATATAGTCTAGATAGTTTCCTGCAATCTGATAGGCTGCTTGTAGGGCCCGATTATCTTGTAAGGACTGCGGGCATTATGAATTTTTCAAAAACTTTTCAAAACTCGCAAAATAACTTAAAAAGCGATTTTAAGGAACTTTGGAAAATTTCGGAAAATTCCGAAGATTTACGAACTTTTCCAAAGATTTCCGAAGAGTTTTAGAAAACTTTCAAAAATCCAAAAATGCATAACAAAACCAAAGTTATTAAAATAATGTTGTTCAAACTGAACTTTTTTAAAAGATAAAATAATTTTGTGTTTGTTGCGTAGAAGCTTGGTCACATAGGAGTACGGCCTCGATCAGAAGCTTAGAACACGTGACCGGATGTTAAAATAATAAATAACTTATTAACCTCTTTCTGCTCGGTCTTTACAGGGAAATATCAGACCTCGGTCTTGTTATACGAAACTGGCTACGCTCGGTCCGTACTTCAAGCCCTAAAATATCGTTTTACAACTCATTACCACCGATTTTCGTTTCTATTGAAATTTTTATGTTTACTACAAGAAAGGGCATTGACATCGCTACCTGGAGAATTCGAATTGGTACCTTCATCACTAAAGATCACAGGCACTTCCAAAATTCTTTCACGTCGTCTAGCAACAAAGTACACAAGACAAAATCACTGTTAATCCCTTATTGACCTCATGCTAGCAACCTTTTGTTACTGGCCTTAAACTATATTATGCTGCAATCCATGGACATCGAGTTAAACCCTGGACCACCTGCTACATCTACCATCACTGAATCGCGACACCCAATTCCTAGACACGTCATTTTCTCAAGCCTCTTCAACAAAACCAAGAGACTACTTGAGCTTGTGCGTTTCGAGCACCACCTTTATAAACTTCAAATTTTACAAAGAAAAACATTTTATTCCAAAGTTGCTTCTTCCACGCAGACCTCCGCTACCATCAAACAGAAACAGTTCTTACAAAACATGGAACCGTTCATGATATTTTAATCAAGGAATGTAAGATCAAGATTAACTCTAACTCTGAGGATTTCTTTACACAAAAGGAACTTCTCAAACAAACATGTACTCCGGAAACTCTCTTATTTTATGTCACCAAATTAGATAGTATGGCACTTTCTCTTAAGTCACTTCTCGCTAACAGACGCCTTAAAAAAAATACCTCCCGTAATCTTATTTAAAATAACACTCAGGCTAATACTAATCATAATATGCAATCACAAAGTATATTTAATACCTTAGATCAAACACACCAAACACTTAACTCAACCAACTCACCTACTAACGATACCTACCGCCGTTATAGACATAAACGCAAACACAAAAATAATGTACTACTTGATCATAAGTCTGTCATTAACCTTTCCCAAACTCCTTTATCTTTCCGTTCTTTCTCGCGGTCTAACCTTCTGTCCCACTCCATCTAAAATAAACCAGTCTGAAGTTAACACTGATATTTATAATTTTGAACGCCGCATGCGCTTTAAAGAAAATGTTTTGACAACAATCATAACTCGAATCCCCTTCATTAAAGTTTTATTTTATTTTATTTTTGTTATGTTTTTATATAATTATTTTTAAAAAACTCATTATTTTATTTCATGTTAATTTATTTTAATTCATTTTATTTTATTTTATTATTTTTTTATTACTTTACATTTTCATATTTTCCATGCATATTCTGTTTTGTCTGTTTTATTTTTGTCATGTTGTGTTCATTATTTCATTTCCTTTTCTCACTAGCCGGATACTTAATTATCTTTTTATCTAACCGTTTTTAGTAATTTTGTTATTCTGTTATTTTTACTTACGTCTTACAACACGCGCATCATATCTCATAACCGTTACATTTAAAAACTGTTGTACACCAATTTGAATTTGTTCTCACACCTGAAGAAGGCTAGTTTGGCTTGCCGAAATAAAGTATATTTTTTAATTTTTATATACGTTGTGTTGACTTTTTGATTTATTGTATTTTAGTTTTTCAAGCCCTCAGTCTAAGATTTCCCTGTAAAGACCTCACTATCGGTAATATATGTTATTTAGTAGTAGTAGTAGTAGTAGTAGTAGTAGTAGTACTATTTCTAAAATTGGTAGGCAAAAAACGGACCCACAGAAAATAAAGTATTGTTTTATTATTATTATTATTATTATTATCATTATCATTATCATTATCATTATTATTGTTATTTTCATTATTGTTATTTTAGTCTAAACAAATATTTTTTTACTCTTTTCAGGGGCGACGGAAGTAAATTTTATTCTGGCGGGGACTTTAAAAACTTTTTTGAACCACATGATATTGTTTTTTCGAAAACTATTTTTTTTGAAAAAAAAAGAATAATTTAAATATGACATATTTCATAGGGTCTTTTAGATATAGTGAAAGCACATTGCTTGTGGGACTTGGCTATAATGATAAGCGCATGTGTAGATAGTACAAAGGGTTTCTAGCGGTATCATGGACAATGTGGGAAATATAAATATAAAACGAGTGCACGTACGCGCTCTGTTCAGTGACAAAAACGCGCGAATTTTTAGTTCACGTTAGCAGTACTTAGAAAAAAACGAACCGAAGGTTCTTTTTTCTCGCCCTTTCGGAAATAACCGAAAAAATAAAACAAGAAGATTTTTTTACAGATCTTCCAATGGTAGCTTTCCTTAGATGTAGTGATATTAGCAGAGCCAAATTAGACAGATTTGAGCAGACCAAGAACAGTTCCAGACTCCTTTAGATATAACAACACTAACTGTACTACATGTCCTTACATTGAAGATGGTTGTAAGAACTAATAAGTACACTTTTCATACCACCGGTTAACCCTATTCCATCAAATCTAATATTTCTTGTTCTTCTTTTAATATTATTTACATGATCCAATGCAATCTTTGCGGCGAAACAAAACGCCGCCGTAAAGACAGATTCAACGAACATAGAAGACCCATTATGGGGTTACATGCCTGGGGGATATGCTACTTATTCCGCTTGAACTACTCAAAACTAAACGTGATTCTGTAAGGAATGCTCGTGCAAAGCACACCTCATTCAAAAAGCTAAAACCCTTAAACCTTTTAAAAGTTTTAATGTAATATATACAAATGGTAAAAATATATTTTTAAAAAACAAACGTTTTCAACCACTTGGGTCATCATCAGGTAAAATTCAACTTTTAAAAGTTGTTATTCAAAAAAATTTTTTTATTTAATTTCTATTTATCTTTCACAATACTATCTTAAAATGTTTGTAATTTCCATTCGATTTCATTTTATAACATAAAAAGTTGTAAATAAAATTTTCATACTAAACCTGATGAAGACCGGTAATGGCCAGTCGAAATAAATTGTACTCACAGCCCAACTTTTATTATTCACGTTGTAAGGTCAGTCATTGGAAGTCTTTTTGACAAAAATATTTTACTTTGATATTATTTCCGATTGATCACGATCGTCTGATCAAAGGTTGACAAGAGTATTGATTGTAAATGGTTCTGCACTGGTTTTAAATTGACTTTTTATTTCATAAAAAATAACGATAATGATAATGATAATGATATCCTTACAAAAACAGAAGACCAAAAACTTGTAGCAACCATGTAGTTACCAAAAAATAGACCATTTTCAAACTTTCAGTTTCCGCTGACAACAATGACAACGTATTCAATTTGTACAGTTTCCCCCATTCCCCCGTGTTTCGCCACCCCTGCTTTTACATGCTAGAAATCTTGGTGGTTCACGGAGTCAGTGCTTATCTTCGGTTTCTATAGTGTTTAGCGGATGAGATTCTTTAACCCTCTGGGCTGGGTTGTTCAAGGTGGATTAAATTTAACCCTGAATTAAGAAAAATTACAGCAGCTATTGTTTCTTACGGTTTTTAGAAAATACTGTTGAGATTTTAGTAGGAAAAAACTTTTAATCCCCAATTTACAGATCAAATCCACCTCTTTAAGGTTGAAAAAAATAAACATGGGTTATAAAAATTAATAATCAGCTAATCAGTTGTTGAACAACTGGGACCAGCTGGACGGGACACTAATACATCGCAAGTTAGCTCTAGCAGACGTTGGTACTGTTTTACCGACCTTGTGAGGATGGAAAGCTGAGTTAGCGTTGGCACACCAATACTCAAATCTCAGCAGAACTAAGGATCAAAACCGGGACCTTGTGGTCTTACCAACTGCGCCAAAAGTTTTTTAGAATTTTATGGCCTAAGTGAGAAACTGGCCTGGTTATTAGCTTTTAGTTTGATTGACATAGTATAGCTGAATCTTTTTTTTTTACCGTTGTCAACTTCGCCGTTTACTTTGCCTTCGGGATTGAATTTTTAAAAACACAACTTATAAGTTCCACGTTTCTTCTTCGTTGCTACTTAGTCTTTGTTGAATATTTTTCCCAACTAATTTGTTAAATTTACCTCATTTTAAGAAACAAGAGAAACAACAAGCGGTTTGTAGGCCTTAGGTTATTTTGTAACCGCACAGGCCAAATTCGCGCTGAGGTAGTAGGAACTGGGGCCTAGTTTAGAAAATGGAAAAGTTCGAGTTTCCGTGGAGTTGGTTCTTAGTTTCTGTAATAGTTTTCATTTTAGCCATATATGTGTGGCGATGCTGTTATATTCAAGAATATCTTTCAACTTTTTCTGCTGGTAGTAATGTTCTTTTCGTCACTTCACATCCAGACGATGAATGTATGTTTTTTGCGCCATCGATTATCCGCCTTGGGCGAGTGTGTTCTGTTCACCTCTTGTGTTTATCAACAGGTATTTTCAAAATTATTTCGTACAGTTGAGATAGATATCACGCAACTACTTGATTCTTAAAAAAATAAAATCTCTAAAATCTCTATCTGTAGGGGTATCAACCATGCGTTTGTTTATAATTATAATAATTTCTGCTTTATATTTTTTATAGTGTGTACACTAAATATATTGCTGCATTGTTTTGGTAAAAAGTGTAGAATCAGCTTACGTCAAAAAAAAAACTAAGGTTCTTACAGCTTGTTGATGAAATAAAAATGCTGGCTGGAACATATTTAGAGAGAGTGAAAATAACATATCAATGTCAGTCTACATTTTTTTCATTATTTTTAAAATACTAAATAAAACAAGTTATATTGATTTAAAGTTGCTGTAGCGTAAAAATTTGATAAAATTTATAGTTTTCATTGTGATTAGAAATAATGATAGTGAAGCAATTAATATACGAAGTGTCTCGGTGTCTGACAGTCATATAGGGGTTTAATAAAACTCCGTGTCCAACAATTGATAAATTTCTCAAAATTACACAAAATATACCAAGATATAATCCGTACCTAATTAACCCTAACCATTACTCCTAACCTTAACAGTGATTTTGAGAAATTTTTGTTGCTCGTAAAGCGAGGTTTATACTCCTATATTTTTATATTTTCTCAACAATCCAAAATATCGGAAGTATAAACCTTTCTTTACAAGCAACCAAAAATTCTCGAAATCACTGTTAGAATTAGGAGTTAATTGTTAGGGTTGAGGTAAGGATTATCAATCTAGGTATATTTGGTGTAATTTTGAGAAATTTATTGTCTCTCAGACACAGAGTTTTATTAAATCCCTATACAACTATCAGGCACTGAAACACATTGAATATTATGTTTTCTTTAATCAAAACAAATCAAATCATTGTATGCACTATTTTGTATTTAGAATATTTATGTAGAATATTAATAAAAATGAGAAAGAATGTGGACCTCCTTGTCAGTGTCTGTTCCAGGGGGAATAGACAAGAACTTAACCAGTGACTCGGCTCCCGACACGAGTCTCTGTAACTCAGTGGGTAGAGCATCTGACTGGTGATCAGAAGGTTGCTGGATTGATTCCCGTTAGTGACTCAGAATTTTTTCTGAGCATTCAACTTTTGGAACACTTTCTTTCTAACTTTTTAACCAAGTTGCAAACTTCCATATATAATATTAATAATAATAATAATAATAACAATAAAATAAAATTATTTTTAAACAGGAAACTTTTATAAGCAAGGAAATGTGAGGAGAAATGAGCTGTATTCAAGCTGTAAGATTATTGGCATTGCAGAGGAACAAATACAAGTTATAGATAACAGGTATGTTTGTAAAAGTTTTCTGCTTTTTTAAAATTTAAAAAACGTTGTTTAACTTCCCTAAAAAGCTAAATCCTTTACGAGCCTAGTGGCCCATGGAGCTGGCACTTATCTCCGGTTTCTGTAGTGTTAAGTGGATGAGAGTCTTTGACTCCCCCTGGATGGGACAC
>JAOBBB020365147.1:0-10175 GCA_025331005.2 Zoanthus gigantus
GGTGGTCCGGCCGGGAATCGAACCCGAGCCTCCCGCACAGCAGACTGGCGCCTTACCAACTAGGCTAACCAGGCGGCCAACCTATATCATATGGAATGAGAACTAGTGCCTTTCAACTCTTTCACGGACTAGCCGCTCTAATGTTATCTCTTTCATGCGGACTAGCAGCTCCAATGTCATCTCTTTCACGGACTAGCCGCTCCAGTGTCATCTCTTTCACGGACTAGCCGCTCCAATGTCATCTCTTTCACGGACTACCCGCTCCAATGTCATCTCTTTCACGAACTAGCCGCTCCAATGTCATCTCTTTCACGGACTAGGCCATTATTAAAACAGTTTTACTAATACTAATTTTTTTTGACAGATTGACAGCAGCTCAGCTGTACAGAACAAAGAAGTTTCACTTTCTGACTTACCACCAAGTTATGAGGAAGCTATGTCAAACATCTGCGATCCCCGCGACATACGTGATCAGCTTCACGGATCAGGTGTTACGGTGAATAAGGATGTTGGTGGAGACCTCATGAGGACGGTCGAACAAATAAATGATGCTAAAGTTTTCATTGCCTGCTTAAGTGACCACTACGCACTGTAAGTTGCGAAACAAAAAGTTTGTTTGTCAATGTAGTATAGTTACTAAGATGTTGACTTTGTTATTACCGTAAAAAAAGGGATCGAGACATTAATTGAGGTTGAAACAAATGTGTACAAGTAAATATCTTTATCTTTTCACTAAGATTACTCTTCTGAACCCTCACCTTTTATTTTGATAGCGGGAATCAGTAAATATATAGAGAATATTACACGGTTGCGCGAACATATAAAGTTTATCTTCGAGTGGAAAAAATATTATCAAGAGTGAGCGCAACGAACGAGTGCAATCATTTTTTTCCACGAGAAGATAAACTTCATATGTTCGCACCACCGTGTAATTTTCTTTTTTATTACATACATATGAGTGTTACGAAAATAAAAAAAATAGACGAAAAACAAAGGAATGACGTCAGCGATATCTTCACTAGTGAGGATATGGAAAATATGTCACCTGTATCCCGGATGTAGTTTCATATGAAATCTCAGTACGAAAGGCATATTTTACAGTAAAACACTCATATCTATATAATAAACCGCAATAGGAGTGCTCAAGTTGAATTTGTAATCACAAACATGATTTTCAGGTGTTGTTTACAAAACAATAGTGGGATCATAAATCTATCAACCAACATACATTCAGTTCTTTTGTTAAGTAAAAGTATAATACAGGATATTTGTTGTTTTTATGTAAGTGCAAGATTTACTGAATACTGGATTTAAAATTATTGAAATCGGTTTGTTTTATCGTGTGAACTCTTGGGAGCGAAACTATGCAGATTCCTGATTTTGTTTTTTGACAAGATCACTTCAAGATGGCGATTTTTGGTCGGTACTAAAGCGGGGATGACGATGTGTGAAAACACTTCAAATACTGGTTGAGTTCTTCTAATGTTTTATTAAAGCATTGAACTTACTTTCCAAAGGACATGCTGATAAATTCTAAAACAAAACATTTGCTACATTTCTTTTAAGATTTCATTTCAGCTTTTGACAAGTTTCCTTGAATTCTTCGCTAACTTGCTCTTGAAAATTATCTTCGCGTTAATTTTTAACAGTTCTATTTTTTAATCTTTCTTCATGCACAGCTTTTTGTGATTTCTATTCAGTATTCTATTTGAACTTAATATGTTATTTTGATTATGTACTTATTTAGTTTAAATAAGTTTGTTTGTTCAAACTTTTTCTTCAAAACCTCTAAGTCATGTATCGTGCCTTGCAATGCAGTGAACTCAGATTGCATATTAAAAGGGTTAGTTACTTTCAGTTCGTAGTTTCTTTACAAATACACCCACTTGCTGGCGATATGATGATCTCGAAATTTTTCTTAATGCCCTCTACTTCCGCTTCACTTTGCATCGTGCATTATTCAAATTTCTCATTCATTATATCGCCAGCGCGTGGGTGTATTTGTAAACAAACAACTCACATCCAGTAACTAACCCTTAAATATTGCACAGAGTATTTCTAAATACTTGTGCAGTTTTTTTTTTAAAACCTATCGAATTGCGTCGGCGAGTAAGTGAAGCGCTTGAATTTGCCAACTATAGGTTAAAAAGTTTGATCTTCGCCGTAGGGAGAGTGAAATGCTGACATTTCGAACGTTAGACCTTCGTCAAAGCAATATCGAAACTTCAACTTTGATGCTTTCGTTACAACGTACGATGATCAAACTTTGCGACAAAGAACTGATTACACCAAGTATTTCTATATAGTTACCAAACAATACTTTCTATATTGAAATCATTACGTTTTTAAAACTATTATATATTTTCATTTTTTGTTTGGAATGGAAACACTTGCTGACTTGTTTTTTCTAATTTTAATCCAAAATAAATAGTTTCAAAATATTATTTCTAGTTGACCATTTAAATCTTTCGAGTTGGCAATATGAAATATAGAGCGTATATGGACAAGGTGCCATCAATAATTTCAAGCACTTCGATTAATGCTCAATTGCATTTTTCACCACTTAGTGAAAGAAAACGAAGACTAAAATATATTGACGAAGTTATTTTTTCAGTGACGAGATGTGCCGCCAGGAGTTTCAGTACGCCAAGAAGACGGCTAAAAAACCAGTGATACCGGTTGTGATTGGAGACTCGTTTGACTGGACAATGTCAGTAGTTGGTCTTTTAGTTGCTGGAGACCTTTATATACACTTTAAGGACAAAAATATTCAAGACATAAAGATGGCGGAGTTGATGAACGCGGTGAAAAAGACAGTTCCAGCATTAGGAACTGAAGAACAAGTTGTCTTAAGTGAGTCTAGTTCTAGTGGTAAAAGTGTTGATATAACAAAGAGAACTCAGTATATGATTTACTGTTACTGGACAAAACTATATTCAGCGACAACGTAACGGTATTGTGACATTATGTTTAACAGTGATTTCTGAAAAGGGCAATAAGTAATGACAGTGAGAGAGCAGCAGAAAAGTTTCTGAGACAGCGACCTGTGACAGTGATATCTAACAGTTGCAAAAGACACTACCAACGATAGTGACACTGAGGGGACCTCAGTGAATAGAACAAAAAGTTGATGGCAACTTTGTGACCCGCACCATGCAAGATTTATGGAAGATTGAAACACGTGAAATACAATACTAGCATGGAGACGATGCTATATCTTAAATCGTCTCTTTTATTTACTATTTTAAAAATCATTTCAATATTTCATCACCAAACTGTAAGAAATACAAACACATTTAGCGGCTGCAAATTGTAGTTTCATGACCTGAAGAATGAAAACTAGGCTAACTCCTACATTTATCCATTTTCGCATTTAGTTTTAAAATATCACTACAAGAGTAAGTCATAACGATGGAAAAACATCTTCGAGACTTTCCCCATCAAAATTGAGACTTTAATTCTATCACTTTATTACGTATAGGCTCCTGGTTTTGTCTTTTGCATCTCTGTGGAGAAGTTTTGATAGTGTCATAGTTTTGGGTTTTTCGGATTGGAACATTTCCATCAACATGGCGAAAAAAAACTAAATTTTTGTATTGTTTTTAAATTAACTTTTCTTATTTTAATCATTTAAAGGTACTCAGCAACCCGATATGGCAGCACGCGACCCAGATGTCTTTGTCAGTTATTGCTGGAAAAACTCCCATAATGCACTGCAAACGAACCAGGTCAGTACTTTGTTTATTTACTTTTATAATTCACCTTGAGCAAAATAGTACTTGCGCTGTGATTGGCTTCGGCTCTGGATACACAGCTTTTCTCGAGCTAGTTTTCAACAAAGCATCCTTCGTTTAATCTCAAACTTGAATTTACATGTTTAACTTCAATGTCTATATGCATTCACATCGAATTTCAACCTTATGTATTTAAACTCGATAATTGTATTCAACATCGTGTTCTTGTACAGCACACAGGTCGCAAATCTAAGTTTAATTTAAACCTACAGTCGAACCGGAGGTTCTTTTAATGACAACCTTGCAAACTTCCGCTGCAACATTGGAATTTGATCGAGAGTTTGAGCAGAGCAAGTTGCAACCTGCGCTAGTAAGTTGCGCAGTTCATTTTGTACCGTATGGCAGGAATTTGCTCTCACAATGCTGAATACCGTTTGACACAAATTCTCGTCTGTTTACACGAGACGACCACAAGACAATTATTCATTCCCTTTTCTCAAACGAAGTAGTTCGAAAGCCATGAACGATACAAAAATCGCAACGTATTCATGAAATAACATTTTCAAACTTGATCGCACTGTTTGTTCATAATCAATCCAAACACCAACTTGTAGTTGCAGTGGAGCTCACCAAGCTGTCATCAAAAGAACATCCGGTTTGACTATTATCCACCCACATTCAAGGACAACCTCCATAAGCAGTTTACTATTTTGAAAATATACTTCCAACCGAGAATGCATTTTTGGCCACATTCAATTTCAGCACCTAATATTTGCTTCGAAAACCTCAAAAATTCCATGCAGGATATAAGTGAAAAACGAAATTCAACAAAACATGCAAAAAAGGTATCTTCTAAACTTAAGCTAATATTACTTTCTGTTATCATAAACTATAAATCTAATTTCTTGGGCACAGATTTCAGCTTTGACTGGACATGAATGGTCTGACCCAAGAAGGATTAAATCTGACCTAGATCACGGCGGCCTATCCTGTTGGTTAGACGTCGAGAGACTGGGCACATCAGGCCAAGGAGAGGAATCCATGGGAATGGTGAGTGCAATTTCAACCAACCAACGGACTGCTTTTTCCGTGTAACGCAATGCGCGCAAGTTATTTCAATCTTTTTGGCATTCACATTCATCTATTTGCGCGCTTTAATCAGATGTATGCGCGCATTTTGTTTTCCAGATAAAAAGACTTCTGGTTGAGTTTAAATTTAAAAAATCTCGCCTTGCTGTATGTTTTTGCACGGTATCAGTGCATTGAACGAATTAAGTTATATCCACCAGAACCACCTCGGTTGAAAGAAAAGGTTTTTGTGTTCCAAATTTTGAAAAACTTTTGCTGAAACTAGCTAAAACTAGAAAGTGAAGTGCTGCGAGCGGAAGCGAGTGTGTTATACATTATATGAGTCTGTGAGATAAAAGGCATCTGAAATACGCATTTTGCTTTTTACTTGGGCGTATCCCAAAGGGAGCCCAAGTTTAAAATTGCCCTTCATTTTTGAGTGCGTTCAGTCACAAATCGCCATCTGGGCCTTAAAGCGCATGCGTACCTTTGCGTCCCTTCTTGTTCATCTCTTTTGCGCGCTGGTTATTTATAGACCAATATCTTGAGTGCGTAAGCATGTGGGACTCTAGGCTGCGTGTCGTCATAGGAAAGCATCGCATTAAATTTTATTAGCAAAGATAAGAAAATACTTTATAGACAATTTTAAGTTAAAAAAAAAAACGAAAAAATAATAAAAAAAGAAAAAGAAAAAAAGATTAAAATAAAAAGAAAGATCAGAACGGGACTCGAACCGAGATCCGTTCACACGAAAGTCAAAAGTTCTACCATCGAACCACACTCGAAACTATGAAGTATAGGGTAAATAAACGTTTTAAACAATCTGATGTTAAAAATTTATATTTTTTCCAAGTTTTTATTATTGAATTTTATTACAAAAAGGTAAGAAAATGCTTTATAGACAATTTTAAGTTAAAAAAGAAGAAAAAATAATTAAAATGAAAAAAAGGTCAGAATCAGGACTCGAACTTGGTTCGTTCACACGAAAGTAAAAGGTTCTAACAGGGGTCTCCGCTCGAAACTATAAAATGTCTTAAACCATATAATGTTTAAACTATATTCTTGCCAAACTCTTTCGCATGCTGGTTATTTATAGACCAACATTCTGAGTGTGTAAGCATGTGGGACTCTAAGGAGAGCATCACATCCATCCATGAGGTGGCTCATAGAGCCTTTGATTTTAACTTATCTCTGCCAATTTCCAGCCCAGCAAAAATATTCAAATTGGTGGCGATATCACCAGTTGCCAACACTTACGGACTACCCTGATAAGTGATGAAACACATTAGCTATCTGTTAGGTAAGCATTAAAACCATTAAAAGGCATTAAAAGTGGTTGACAAACTGTAAGGATTTTTCCACTGGCCATTAGAAGCAATTGAAAAACTGTTCAAAGTGTTAGAAAAAACATTCAAATTTCTGGCTGAAAGCATTATCTGTGTTATCCCCTCACTTTTAAATGACTTACCAGATAAAATCTTTATCTACTTGCTTTCTTGCAAGCCTTCTTATATCCTTCAATGACTTACCAGGTAAGATATCTAGTGCTTTCTTGCAAACCTTCTCATATTCTTCAATGACTTACCAGGTAAGATATCTAGTGCTTTCTTGCAAGCCTTCTCATATCCTTCAATGACTTCAGGAGGAGACAATCCCTGGAAGGTTAACAAAACCCAGAAACATTTCAAAATAACATTAGAAGAACCACTTTTAATCTTTTTGCATTTTGTTAAGAAATCTCAAGGTTGTATAAAATAACGTATACCTGACATTTTGGGATGACAATTTTATTAGAGCAACTGTAATTTAGACAACTCAAGATTGAAATGTTTATGATCATCACCGTTAGTAGTGTTAGGAGCTGATGTTTCAAGCCTCAGTCCTTCATCAGAGCAACTGTAATTTAGACAACTCAGGGATGAAACGTTTATAATTATCACCATAATTAGTGTAGGGAGCTGATGTTTGGAGCATTAGTCCTTCATCAGAGCAACTGTAATTTAAATAACTCAAGAGACTCTGCAACTGCCTCTCAAACACAGAATTTAAGACATACAGTAGTGAATGTTAGCAGCCATGGACAGCCTCATCAGCATGGCATAGCTAACAAACAGGCTCATGCAGGTTCACACAGAAGTACGACCTCAGTAAGTGACCATTTTGCTTTCACTATTACTGTTATGAGTACTAACTAGTTAAGTTTCTAACAGCTACATACCATTCTTAACAGTGACTCGGCAGCCTCCAATAAAGCTCCGGCAAATACAAGTACAAAATTAGTGCCATCACCAATCTGAAATCAAGTTGATATTTTTATTAAAACAGGGGGAGAAAAGTAACCAAATATGCAGCCACTTAAAACTAGGTTTGATGGAATGTGTTACTGCATAAATGCCCAAAGAAATCCACTCAATGAGATGCATAAACAAGTCTTCCTTACAGTGTACTCCACTGCCTGACAAACACTCCCAGATTGCAATGGTGAGATAACTATATAAGTAATTTTTATTCATTTCAACAATAGATATTTTCAATTTAAAGAAAATCACTGCTGTCCATAAAAAAATATCAAAGAACCATTTTGTCTCTCAAAAAATAAAGACTGTTTCATTAACTTTTAATTTTGTAAGTAAAAATTCTGATCATTATTCTCATTTCATTAACCTTGGAATAATAATCTATCCTATTGTTATAAATAACAGCATAGCAAGTGTAGGTGTTTTACTGTGTTATAAAACGTTTCCTTCAAGTATTGTAAAATTGGTAGCATTATAGGAGTGTGAAAATATGAGATCATTAAACTAATCTTGGTCGGTAAGAGTGCTGTGGGTCAACTTTTATATTGTTTATTTTTTCCAATTTTGAGTGGCTGTAGCCTAGCAACAAATTGGTAGTCTTTTTTTTATCAAGAAGGAGTGTTTTTAAAATCAAAATTGAAATATATCAGGTATAGAGAGCATGAACCAACTCAACCACAATAATAATTATTATTGCTTGATAGCTGCAGGGGGACTAAAATGCAAAATGTTTCCAAAAAAAATTCACTATGAAGGAGTTTTTTATAGATCATGAAACTTGGTACAAATAAACTATGTACTTTGAAATGATATCACTTAAAGCGAATTTCATCAATACCCACATTGGGATCTGTCCCTTGAATTTCACCACATAATTAATTTTTTCCAATTTCGAGTGGCTGTTGCCTAGCAACAAATTGGTAATCACTTGTCTGATTGAAAAAAGTACACAGCCAATGTGGTGGTCTATCAGCAGAATAAATATTAGGAGCTGGCAGTTAATTAAAGCATATTAGGGGGTCCCTCAATATGGCAGGGGAGAAGGTGGGAGTAAATGTTTTAGCACCTTGCATTGACCCTGTAACATTGGGTTTGAAGTCTGAGTGTGGACTTTAGTTGTAATTATTATCTCCACTTGACACTTTAGAGCCCTGGAAAGTTTCAGGTTCCTACACTATATATGGGTCCAAAGATGGTGTTAAAGTACACAGCTGCCGTATTTGGGCCCCAACCCCTCTAAAAACATAGCCCATAACTCAGAAAGTATGTAATATTTAGCCCTCAAACTTCGGATTTATTCATCTGGTGGTAAAAGGATCATTTGCTGACAAAATGAAGGAAATCTATGACCTAAGAGCATGGAAGATTCTGGAAATTCCTAGATTTGCCATGGAATGACCCAAGTACAAATTGCAGACTGAGATAACTAAACTTTACAAAGGTTTGCAGAATCAGCCATCAGTGGCACTAAGCATTAAAGATACCTTCCCAGGGGTTCTGGTGAAATGCGACATCGCTCCAAAATTGACAAAAATGAACCAACAATCCTATTCCTGGAAACCAATAGCCGAAAGAACTTGACAGAAAAAAGTGACAAATTTGTGAGAGTGATAATCCATTTTTAATTATGACAAAGCAACATCTTTTTACTTTGTTATTTTGATAGCTACATGTGTGACAGTGTGATTTGTGGTTACACTCAAGCAATAAGAATCATTAAAAACTCAATTGTGGTTGATCTTCTATCAAAGAGAAGGAAGTTTTTACTGGCGTTTACTCTGTGAATTAAACAAAATAACAGAAAGCAATAATATTAATAAAGCACATAATGTGAACTTTAGTATAGTATTCTAGTGAAAAGTGACAGCGACATTCTCTAGCCAAATAGGCAACAGATAGGTTGAAAAATGAGCGGCAAACAACATCACAATCCCCCTTGGAAGGCCTCATTAAAGATAAGGCAATAAGTAGTTTTAGAGACCTCCTGCTCCTGCATCTGGGAAGCGAGCACAAGCATCTTAGCAGCTGGATGTTGCACCTGGTGATGACAATACAATAATGTCAAAAATATTTGGAATCTAATAGATAAGTGTGTATAATCAACAACTTCAACTTTCCTCTATTTGTACCTTTAGTAGCTATTTAAAATTGAAGAGCCTAGTGCAAAAATGGCGTAAGTGACTTTTAATGAAGTTTTTAACTCTCACTAGATAATCCCTATTATCTCTTCATAACTTTTGTGAGAATTAAGCATTCCAGAGACTGTTTGTTTAATGTTGGCTTTTGTTTTCAAATGTACAATGTTCAAATCATAAATTAATAATCATGCAAAGAAAAATAAAAAAAAAACAATTACTTTTCTGCTTACTAACAATGCAAACAAAACACACTAGTTACCAATTTACCTTGTGATCACTAAACTAACCTCCAACTCTTTAATGATGGTTGCAGCATCGTTTGTGACAAAGAGTTTTTCCAGATGATTCACCACCATTTTATTCATTCCTAAACAGACAACCAATTTTAAGAAGGTTTCAAGAATAATTATTATACAATCTAACGCATGCCAGCATGTAAAACGGACGTAAAACCGAATATGATATGATGATGATGACAGTACTAAAAGTCACCAATAGATTACAAAAAATATATACCACATTTTCCTGTGTATAAGTCGAGGTTCTGGGCCATAAAAACTGACCTAAACATATTTTTAGTACTAAGGTAAGAGGAATCATAGAGCAGAAGATGTAAAATATACTAAATAAATTCATCTTTTATTAATAATAAATATCATTATGAGCATAAAAGAAAATAAAAAAAACCAGGGACACTTATTCACAGGTTTAACTTTGACTTATACCAGTATACATGCGCAAATACAGTAATTTTTATATGGGAGTGAGACTTGGTGTTTGATGGAAAATGAGATGGCAATTTTGAGAAGGACCAAGAGAGCAATGGTGAGAGCAATGGTGAGAGCAATGGTGAGAGCAATATGTGATGCAAAACTGATGGAGAAAAAGAGGACAGAGGACCTAATGGAGATGTTGGGATTGAAGGAAACAGTGGTTCA
>JAOBBB020365241.1:0-10175 GCA_025331005.2 Zoanthus gigantus
ATCACAAATAGACCTCTAGTAGAGTAGCCAATCAGAATGCAGGATGCGTGTTAGACCTTTAGTAGGTTTATACTAATTCAGGATAGTAAAGCAGATGAGAAAAGAGAGGAAGGATATTGTACTGTAGGATTGAAATATGTAAGGGATGGGAATGAAACTCTAAAAGTAAAAGAAGAGGAAGTTATGGAAAGGTGGAGAATCAACTGGTGTGAAAGGGCTCTTTCAGGTTTGTGAATCCATTGAACAGAAAGACAAGGTTCCAGAGCAGTGGGGCAAGAGTTGTACTGTACCGGTATATAAAGGTAAGGGAGATGCCCAAATGGTGGACAAACATAGAAAAGATGTGAGACTCTGGAACAGGATATGAAGGTGTATGAGAAAACACTAGAGAAGAGACTTAGATAAGAGACTTAGATAAGAGGCTTAGATAAGAGGCGTAACTTTTATTGTGAAGATTGTAGAGAAACAGTTTGGATTCCTGTTGGATAAGTCAACTGTAGATGCAATTTTTGTATTATGACAGGAAAAGTTTGGAGCAAAGACGAAAGAGCTTTTCCATGTCTTTCATGCTTTTAAGAAGGCTTTTGATAGTGTGCCAAGGGAAGCAATTTTATAGCCTTATATAGCAATGCAAGGTCAAGGGTCAGGACTCTAGCAGGTACTTCAGATGAATTTGGGATAGGAGTGGAAGTACATCAAGGGTCAGCACTGAGTCCCCTGCTACTTATGGTGGTAATGCAGGAGGTAACCAGAGCAGCAAAAAGTCTTCTGCATTCAAATCCCCAACTCTGACCACTGAGCAACGCTACCTCCAAGATGTTCAGGCCTTGGAAATCTAAGAAGAGCAGGAGATAACTTTAGATGTCCAACATATGTGAGGGGAGTTGTGGTGGAGATTGGAGGTAGGAGAAGATAGTCTGGAAACAGTGGACAGCTTTTATTATCTTGGTTATGTAATTTCATATGGAAGAGGAGTAGAATTTGCATTAAAGTATAGGATATTCTGTGCTTGGAGTAAATGGAGAAAATTGGTGAGCTTGCTAGTAAACCATAGCATTCCACTAGATGTTAAATGAAGATGAAGATGATGTTAGTGACGATGATACTAAAAAATATATTCAAGTGAGGAAACCTGTAGACAACTACAGTTCCCCCCTTCCATCACCTGAAAAAAAAGTTAATAACATTGTCAAAGTTCAAAAGTTTCAACATTTTTCTATGACTCCAAATGTCCATTTGTGAATTCAGTTTACTACACAGCTTGCTTTTTATTACCATGTATTATTGTTGTTATATAATAACCTTACTTAAATAATACTTTTATGATAGAGTGAAAGTTATTTACTTGTGATGTAATTTATGGCAGTGAATGACTTAAAATTTTGTTTGCTTAAAGGCTGTTGCCCTGGAACCTGAGTTTTCAAGAAAATCTAGTAAGATGTATGTTGTTGGAGGTTCAAAGGTAAATTGTGTTCTTTTGATGTACAGTACAATACAGTATGGTCAAACTGCAGATTACTAGCCTTTTGACAGGGGGGAAGAAATAACTTTAAAATGTGTGTGATCTAGGGGAAAGGTAGTTATACATAATTTTGTATTGTGTGGGCGAAATAAATATAGGATGTGTATGTTTGTGCTATACAGTAGCTAGATCCTTATACAGTACAAGCCAAGTGGCTCATGGGTCCAGTTTCTTTAGTGTTACTGAAAGTGCAGGGCTTGTCACAAGCGGTAGCCAATTAGCCACAGACTAGCAAAAATTCAGTTTGGGCTAAGGGTTTTCTATTTCGGTTAGCATCTTAAGATAGTAAACTCAATGAAATTGACTGAACTAGATGCTGTTTTTCTCAAGGAGGACATCTCAGAATTTCACTGCTTGTCTGGTAAATTTTTTGGCTAGTTACTGTACATCAAAATTATTGTCACTAGCCACAAGGCTAGTAAGTTGAATAGTTAGTGTCAAGTCCTGAAGTGGATAAGGGAATCTTTGACTCCTTCTGGATGGTAAACAAACCCATCCAAGTTTAGTTCCCACCAAATGCTAAATAGAATTAATACTATTTTAATGACCTCCAAAGGATGAAAACAGTGTCAGTCTTGGTGGAAAAGGAGGTCACACAAAAATCCTGTCCAAATTTCAGTGCACTAGAGAACTGAACCAGTGACCTTGTGGTTTGGAGGAAGAATTTGTACCAACCTCCCCACATTTAATGTTTGTGTGATGTTCAAAGTTCAAGTTCAAAGTTCTTTGTTTCAAGCTCCATGATAATTATTACTGCAAACATTAACCTGTTCATATCATTCCTTTTTTGTCATAAATGGAATGCTGCGTCGGTTTTTCTACAGAAACAGTTTTACAAATGGATAAGCTCTATAGTGAAAAAAAAATTTTAACTGACATTTCAGACTATAGCGGCATTCACTCCGGCAAAGGACTACAGTCCGAAACGTCAGTTTAAAAATTCTTTTCACTACAGTGTAGAACTTATCCATTTGTATTTAAAGCTCTTTCCTTTTTTAATCATTACTGTACCTTAGTGAAATTCCCTCTGCTGTAAAATTTTTAAAATGACATTTATTTTTCTTTAGATATATTTAATTTTATAGGTTTTAAGTTTACAAAGAATGAGCATAACGAAAAACACTCCAGGCAAAGACAAAATTTCAGTAGATTATCGGAACATACAGTATAGAAATTTGTTGTCATTTACCTCTTGGGGTTTGCCAGCAAATCCTAAAATCGATCAGTTACTATGAATCAAAGCTTTCTTTATAACTTTAGAATTTTGATGGATGTTATAGTAGTCAACAAACTTGCTTGTAAACGCTAAAACAGTTTGTTTCTGTCGTAGCAGTCATTAGTTGATAACAGGCCCGTACGTCATTTCTTCAAATGTTTTGGTTTCATTATGATGATAATAATTTTACAGTGTATAAAAAGTAGCTTTAAACTAATTTTCATTTAAGAACATTATATAGAAAATAAAACCACAACACAAACAATCAAAACAAACTGCCAATGAAAATTAGAATCACAAATAGGATATTGCCCAGATTGGTGGAAAAAAGTGGTGTTTAGAGACTATGCTTTGTTGTTCAAGGAAAGTGAGAAGATTCTCAATAGAATCCTGTATGCTAAATTCTCTACTTAGCATAGTGGCTCAGTGGAGCCAGTGCTTATAATCCCAGGTTTCTGCAGTCTTAAGAAAATGCGAGTCTTTAACTCCCCCAGGACAGGACACTAATCTATCACAGGTTAACTCCCAGCTGGTGCTCATTTCCGAACCTCTGGAGGGTGGAAAGCTGAGCTAGCTTTAGTGGAAAAGAAGGTCACACAAACATTTAAATCACATTCTTGGCAGGGCTGGGGATCGAATTTGGGACATTGTGGGTAGAAGACAGAGTTCTTACAAACTGTTCCAACCATGCTTTGCTTAAATCAAATTCATGTCCATGCATTTTTAAGGCTTTGCACATTGCTTGTGTTAAGAAAGTTTCCGTAGCATAATTATGAGATGTTAGGGCATAAATCGCAGAGTTGCATTTCATTCATTTTATTTCTAAATCAGGTTTTAGCTATTCTACCTGAGCTCATGCAGAAACCCTGAACCCACTTAAGACCAAAAGCATCAAAATGTATTAATTTCTTACACCCTAGTGTTTGATTAAAATTTTGTAGCCCGTTAAAGTTAACACATACACAGCACAAACCAAGCTGGGTACATACTCAATTTATCTGTGCTGGTCAAGTATAAATAGCACAAACGTACTAGTAGCTACCTTGAAGCCACGTTGGTAGTGGGCCTTACCCCTTAAATCTACCATCAAAAATAGTGAGCTTGATTGCTAGCCTGTGTTGGTTTCAGTTGATTTGAAGTCTTTGGTATCATCTCTAGAAAATGGTTGTGGATTGCAGATTTTTCACAGAAACACTCCCTTTTTCAGATCATACTAACATCTTCCCAAGTCAACGAAAAAGCAATTCTATAAAGGGTGGTATATAATTGTTTAATATATAGCTTGTAATATTGTGAGCTTGTGTGTCTCGCAAGTTTAGTTCTCATGAAAATAACTATTTCCTTAAGGGTTCGGCTATCATACATGATAGTCTTAACATAGTTTGCCCTTGACTATCGCATATTTTTTGTTTTAGCTCATTTTAACTGAAAAGGGCTTATTCAGGAACAAGACATCTGTTCTACACGAGGGAGAGGGAACTATTAGAACAATCAAATGGACGTCCCACTTTATTGCCTGGGCAAATGATGTGGTAATTTTGATTTGTTGAATCTTATTTTATTTATTTTTTATTTTTTTGAAAAATGTACTCTTATATCTTTAGTGCATTTAGCACAATCTTGCTGATAAAACATATTTTTTCATGGAGATTTTAAGGAGAATATGTTACCATCTGTAGGAAGGGATACATATGGGATCGTGGGCTTAGATTGGAGGGATCGCTGGCATGGAACCACGGGATAACTGAGGCGGATCTTTTTATGAGAACAAGGAATTGTGCATGTAGGACCAAGGGATTGTAACATTAGTAACCAAAACAGTAGTAAAAAATTGCAGGGATTCTGATATTGCGCTGGTACAATTTCACACAATTGCCACAGCCAATCCCATAATCAGCAAAAAAAAAATGCATAATCGCACAATGTGGGGAAATGGATCCTTTTTTAAAAAGTACAGTAAAGCAAACATTATCATTATCATTCTTTCTGGCTTCCAAGACACAAACACTGGAATGCGCCAAGCTAAGCACCTGCTTTTAGTTGACAACGTGAAAAGACTTTTTAGAGTTGTCTAGACTGCGACTGAGGATGTAATAAAAAAAAAAACTTTCTCAGTATTTTTGTTTAGCTTCATGGAGAAACATTTAATGGTTTTTCTATAAACAAAGTTTAAAGCAAAGAAACAAAAACGCTAATGACCCGCAGAAAGAAGTAAAGAGCAAACCAGAAAGGTGATTTTTCAGAGTCGTCGTTGTTTACGTTCCCGTCCTCGTTGCTTAAGGTCCTAATATTCTGTTGTAAGTTACCGTAACTAAACTTTACAGTATATTATTTTAAACTGAGAAATATATTTGCTCAGCGGCAAAACATGTCAATACTGAGTTCTTCAATTAAAAAGTGAAACCAACCGAAAGATATGCGCCACAAACTGCTATTATTGTAAAGCTAACAAACAGCTTTCTGACTGGTTGAAATGACTACTAAGATTGAAGCAATAACAAGCTAGGAATTAGGGGCATTGATTACTGTAACCAAAATTAAAATACCGGTACTTAAAAGAGGAACCTATTTTCAGAAACGTTTCCTTCTTAGCCTCAAAAATCGTATTTAATTTGTTTTTCAGGGTGTCAAAATATTTGATATTAGCTCTAGACGACTCATCACACATATAAAAAGAGATCCAGGAAGGTATGTTTAGACCGAAGTTTCAAGTTTTTGTTGATCTTGCAGTGGTTTACCGAGACTTTCGTATTGTTGTAGTCCTGGCATCATCATCATTCACATTTTAAATGTCTATTTTCTGTGCTTGCATGGGTTGTGCCAGCTCACGATCAATCTTCAGAGATCTTAAATCACTACCCTCGACTTGGAACCAATTCGTCCGAGGTGTACCCTCAATAAATACGTATCTCTCCATTTCTTCACTACACTATCATCACTGCATCTCTCTAAATGGCCAAACCACCTCAATCCGTCATTTCTAATGCAGTTCCTAATGTTATTAAGGCCCAAATTCTTTCTCAGTTCTGAAGAAAGCTTCCTATCCTTCAAGGTGACTTTACAATCCATCTTATCATTCCCATATTGTGCTCCAACCTCAATAAGTCAGCCTCTTTCACTGCCCAAGTTTCACTACCATACAGCATGACACTTCTAACGCATACCTGGTACACCCTACCCTTCGAGCAAAGTAAGACACCCTTGCAAATCAGGAAAGGTAGGAGATCCAATTCAGAAAATATCTTTTAATCAATCTAACATTATAATAAATTTCCAAAACTTTGAATTGTAAACAAACCTGCTCACACTGCCAAGATGTGTTTTTTTTCCGCCACTGGCACACATGTCCACGTGATAGCAACCAGGGCCCAGTGGTTCAAAAGCCTATTAGAGCTATCCCAGAGTTCAACTTTTATACCATGGTCTTTTTCCACGCAACTTTACAGTGACGGATGTGACATGTAAATTTGGGATTAATAATTTTTTTCCTAGAAAAATCTAAGCAACCAAGTGCCAAAGGCGCAAGTCATTTAGGAGGCTCTAGCCGCTATCGATGCGGCCAGAGCCCTTCGTTTGGCCGTAGGCCGCGTGGGCTCTGGGTACGAGAATGAGTCCGGGGAATTTTGAAAATTAGTTTGTCTGAAAATGTATTATTTTCTTGTTTTTTAAACGTCATTTGAAACATAACCAGAGTATTTGTTTTTCTCAGACTCTTTATGAAGCAGTAGAAGCCATAGAATTTGGGGTAAAAACTAGAAGGGAAGCATGCCCCTAAATCTTTCCCCTTGCTACGGCCTTTCTTTTATTCCCTCCAACCTTCATAATAATTTTGTATATTTAATATGGATCAGTGCTTTGTCACCAACTGAACCTAGTCCCTGAGTCTAGTAGTATTACCAATACGAAACGGATCAATCCCGGTTTCTGGTAAACTGCTCACCCATCCCTCCATAGGTTTTCGGTTAACTCTAACTCTAACCCTAACCCCAACCCTAGGAGGGGCAGGGTGAGTAGTTTACCAGAAACTGGGATTGATCCATCTTAAATACAGTATAAGCATTTCCATTGTAAAAATTTAGATTTGCAACTAAACCAGTGAAATACATTTCACTTTGTATTTTATATGACTATAATCTTACACGCAGTCCAAGAGCGCAGTTGTACAGATGCAATTTTTGGTGGATGGACAATGTTACTCTTCTAATCGGCTGGGCAAACAGTGTGAAGGTAAAACTTTGATGTGTCCATTCTTTAGAATCTGTTAATGTGCAACTTTAGCGATTGAATGATCAGATCGAGGTCAATGAGATTTGAGATTCAGACAAAAAAATAAGAGAGGAAACGTTTAGTTTTATGATGCAGTTTCGTAGAAGATAACGGTGTTCCAAAACGCTAAAAGTAACAGTATTTAACTTATTTTCCATAGCAATTTTAAATTTCAAAAATTTCGCTTTTATAACTTTGTTAGAAACCGGCGCACATATGATAAAGATGCAAACAGTATAAACAAGTTCATCCTTTTCACCTTGTAGAAGATGGAGCCATTTTTATTGACATAATATTTATTTTATTTTATTACAAACATTTTAACAACAGGTGTGTGTTGTCAAAGACAGATTTTATGAAGTTCGCGATTTACCACCTCGTTACGTGGAAATTGGTGAGTTTGTGAAAAAAAGTTTGGATTCTCTGTTGAACATCTCTGTTTCAATCCTAATAAGTAAAACCAGAATTTTTTCCTTTTTGTAACAAAAAAGGGTTTTCCCATTTCGCAATAAAATTCCAAGGAACCTTATTGTTGTCGTAATAAATTATGCGTTTAGTCCAGCTTTAATGCATGAATTACTTGCCTAACGGATGGAGCTGAGTGAGTAAAGTGCATCACCGAAACGCTACAGCACGTGATTTAATAAACTCTAAGTTGAAAATCCATTGCCATAAGGAAAGCACAAACCCGACGTTTGCGGCGTGCACAGTTGCTCTGATGAAGAACTAATGCTGGAAACTCCACCTTTGTGCTTTCTGTACGGCTATGATTAAACATCACGACTTAGATTCGATTAAATCTCCTGGATTGAGTGAGTTTGATGTTCACTAACAAAACCCCACAGCATGGCTTGCAGCATACCATAAGGTTAGAATTGTGTGTTTTTGTTTTCTAGTAGATAAAAAGTAAAAATGGTTTAACTCCAGGTAACCAACTGATTTCCGACAGATTCAAATATATCAGATACTTAACAGAAACAAGAATTTGTCGCTGTTTAGAAAACTTAAGACTTCTATTTCAAGAGTGTCTTTATTTTACGCATGTTTCTCTTAGTAAATTATAATGTTCCGAACTTTCGAAAGGTAAACATCAGCATATTATAATTTAAATTGTGATTTCTTATTGAGTTTAATGTTATAGAGGAGCAAAAAAAATGATACTCTATTCCAGAATGGATCTCGCTTATAAAACCACCCACCTTTAATTAAAGAAACGTCTACGAAATAGACACTGCAGAATTTGACTCCACTCCTGTGCAAACTTTATGCTTACAATTTCTTTCACCATGCTAAGCTAAGCTAAGCTAAATCCTTTACGAGCCAAGTGTCCCTTAGAAACCGTCCATTATCTCCGGTTACTGTAGTGTTAAACAGATGAGGGTCTTAGACTCCCCATGGAAGAGAAACTGATCTATATCGAGGATATTACACGGTGGTGCGAAGATATGTAGTTTATCTTCGAGTGGAAAAAAGATTTCACGAGTGAGCTACGCTCACATATCATATCATATCATATCATATCATATCATATCATATATCATATCATATCTTCAAACCAACGTGTAATTTTCTTTTGATTGCATAGATATGAGTGTTTCGAAAATAAAAAAAAAAAACAGACGAATAACAAAGGAAAACAAAGGAATGACGTCAGAGATATCTTCACTAGTGAGGATATGGAAAATATCTCTCTCGTATCCCGGATGTACTTTTGTATGGAAAATACGAGTTGTCTATTTTTCGGTAAAACACTTATATCTGTGCAATAATGCAGGTTAGCCACAGCAGATGCTGTTACTCATTTAGCTACCCCAGAAGGATGGAAAGCTGAGTTAGCTTAGACGAAAAAGAAGTTCACACAAGTTAATATTCAAATCTCGAAAGAGCCTGTGATTGAATTGGAGTGTTTGTGGTCGAAAAGCAGAGATCTAACCAACTACACCAACCACGCCCACTCTTTTTTCAACGTATTAGAATTTTGTTGTACTAAATAAGCAGAAACAAGTCAAGTTTAGCTCTGTTGAGTTGTTGAACCATCTGATACGGTTTGGTTCACTAACTGTTCTTTAACCTAGAAAATCATGTGCGGTTCTATAACTCAACAAAGCAAGCTCTGTTTTTATAATGGAAAACTGATTGTTTTAAAATTTCAGTGTCAATGTTTAAAACTGACTATTACATAGCTGGGATTGCAAATTTAAAGAATGACTTGGTAAGTAGCTGGTTGAAACGAGCAGAAAGTGTACTTAGAAGTTTCTGAGAGACAAAATAGACAGAAATAATGAGTGCATTTGGAGTAAAAACATGTTTCGTTGATTTGAAAACCTTTTTCAAAGCTTCGGAGCTCTTGGTGCATTAAGCTTTCAACTAATTACTGGAAACTGATATCTGGCACGAGTTGTCTGGCATGAAGTGTCTCAGGGACGAAGTGTCCAGTAATCTTTCAACCACATGCGGAAACTTTACGATAAGCAGAACATAAGAGGGTAACAACTTGTTTGTGAGTGTTCTCATCAAAGTCAAATGCCCTCGCAGTTTGCATGTAAAATTTACCGTAAGAGTTCAATACTTAACATTTGGTTTAATCTCAGCTTACTGGAAGGGCGAAATTGTTGTCAGAAAACAACAATAAACTGCAGTCTTGGGTTGCCTATTTCCTTCAACGTGTAAAGTAACAATAAGGAAACTGACGACTTGGTCTAACTAGTGTTTGTTTCTATTTTACTTTTTATGCACTTATAAATTGCTCTTCATGATTGAGTTATGTAGAGTAATAGAAAACATACGTTGATATATTTTAGGTGTGTAGTTAGTAATCAATGACTTTTTTCAACATCTTATCGACAATCGTTAAGAGTATTAAATGGCTTTGGTACTTCCACAGCTGTCATTCATTTTTTATGACCAGTACTTATTACGTGCAATAACATTATATAACTACTGTACAGGGTACATATTCCATTTAATGCGTCATATATTAGTAGTATATAGCCAGGAATACATTTGTAACTAGTATTTAGAATATGCACTAATAGTATCTAGGATACTGTATGCGTTATTGTAGTATATGGAGTATGAATTAATAGTTAATGGAGTATGCATTAGTAGTATATGGAGTATGCATTAGTAGTATTTAGGGTATGCATTAGTAGTATTTAGGGTATGCATTAG
>JAOBBB020365336.1:0-10174 GCA_025331005.2 Zoanthus gigantus
GTAAAGAACAAACTGCTCCTTGAATTTTTGCTTAACCCAGGATTAAAGTTAACCAGCTTTTGAACAACCCGGCCCAGATTTTTAAAAGCACTGGGCAGGCTTTTTAATAGCTATTTAAAAGCTAAACTAAAATATAATAATCAAACCTTTTTCACCATATAACAATGTTAATTACTACATTGTCTTTTAAAAATATTTTAAATAGCATTTCAGTTACAAGTTTTGAAATTGCTTTTATTGTCAAATAGAATCTGAAGAACCAACCAGTGTTAATTAATACATTGTCATTGAAAAGTAATTCAAATAACATTCCAATTACAGGTTTTGAAGCTGCTTTTATATCAAATAGAATTAGAAGAATCCCACTCAACTTTTCTTAAAAAACCTTTCTTATATAACTTAAGGTTTGCGAGTACTGTTAAGGACTTTCGAATGTTTGAAAATCCTGTTGCAATGCAGGAAGGTTATTATGTACAATCTTGCACATTACATATAGTTGCATCGCTTCATTAGTTGCAGTTTTTTAAGCCGTCACATACATCACTGGTGTGCCTTAATGGAGAACTAAACCCTAAAATTGACTTTTTGTCGTTTGAACATTTAGGCATAGTATAACAACTATATAAAGTTTTTCAAGCTGTTGGCGAGCAGTTTAGAAAAATATGATGTTTTGTAACGAATCGACAAGAGTTGATCGGCGGCTCAATATGTGATGTTAGCAGTTGTTTATGACGTAGGTTACGATACTAGAATGATTAAAACGAGGAAAACCATGGTTAAAATTACTGTGCGGCTTTTGGCTGCCATAAAAAAAAAAAGCTTCGCAAGACATAGATCGCCCAAAAAACATCAAGATTTTTAAGCACATTGCCATATTTAAGCTTTGAATATCGTAACCTACATCATATCATATATACCGTTAACAATCTCATTTGTGACCATGGTATCAAACCTTTTCTAGAGAGTTTTCTTAGTTTCTATATTTACTTTCTCAATGTAATTTGACTTTAATTAAAAAGAAGAAAACTTCACAGAGTTAATCTACTGTACCAATATATTAAAACAAAAATAGGTTAGTTTTAGCATTCAGTTCTCCGTTAACAAATTTCGACAACCGATTATTAAAGATTACGATAGGTGTTCCAAATAGCGACAAGGTGACATTACAAATTAATTGCGACAATTTTTGCAAATTGAGACGACTGCTATCATAAATTGTTTTAGGTAATACAAATTGCGAGAGTAGAGTGCTCATATTTTGGTTGTTATATATTAAACCATCATCTCTAATTGTTGTTTTACTTTGGATGTTTTTACAATAAATTATGAATATACAATAAAGATGTGCAAAAGGTTGATGGCTCACTGAGTGATTCAGTTTATTTATATAAGAAAGCATTAATATTTTATTTTAAAATTAAACTTAAATAAATCGACCACTGAACATAGCATTGCCATAATTTTAAAACTATGTTTAGGTTTAAAAAACTAAAGTCAATCGCTTTATTTTAAAGACTATTGCAAATTTGCTGCTATGTTTTTGTCCTTTTTAAATGAATAGTTGAAAATAAAGAAAATGGGAAGGGTTAAAATAAGCAGGCAGTCATGTTTTTTGTTTTTTAAACCGTACAATTGACACAGCTATTTTTATAGTTTTGCTCTTTTAAACCAGCTAGTGTGAGATTCTAGTTGTTCAACTTGCTTTCTCACACTGAACAAAATGGCGTGTTGCTGGTATCCGCTTCTCCTTAGCTTGTTGTTACTTTGTTTGTTCCACTAAGCGATACCGTTAGATTAAGATTATTTCTTTGAGATGTCGAGTTTTTATTGAAAAAAGAACAACACAACACAAGGTCGCGGTATATAGCCATGAATCCTCGTCGGTAGTTCTCGTTCAGAATGGCATAAACACCAACATTTATTGCGCTGTTTGCATGTCCAAAGAAATAACCAATGAAGTCTAGATGACGCGGAAGACCACACGGATAACTCTCTATTCGGAAGAAATAAAGAAAACTTCTCACGTGCATTGGTAGCCAACACAACGCAAAAACGCACACGACTGTGACCAGCATGATCAATACGCGATGCTTACGTTGCCGCTCGCGTTTTTCCTTTTCCGCCAACTGGTGTCCTGGCGTTCGGGAGGACAAAATTCGGAAAAGTATCACTGAATAAAGCACTGCCATAACTGCTAGAGGTGTAGCGTAAAAAAATACAAAAATAGCAATTGTGTAGTATTTAGGGGCGGTTTGTTCGTCGAATAACGGAGACCACTTCTCGTCGCAGATTAAAACGCCTCTTTGTTCAACTACCGTTAGTGCGTAGAGTAGCGGTGATATCGCGAGCACGGAAAGAAACCAGATCGCTAAAATTACAAGTTTAACAAATGTCAACTTAATTATCTTCTTCTTCTGTGGAAACATGACTGCAACAAACCGATCGGCTGCAATGGCAGTCAGTGTTAGTACTGATGCCGCTACAGACATTCCTTGAATGAATAACACCAGTTTGCATAATATAAGTCCAAAAGACCCGCCAGGCCAGTCATATTTCTCAGTAATCAGGATTTCAAGATAGGTTGGCATGTTGAATACCGTTATGAGCAAATCTGTCATTGCCATGTTGCAGATAAGATAGTTCGTTACGTTTTGCATTCTAGTGGTGCGCATCACCACGGCGATTACAAGACAATTTCCAACAAAAGACAGTAGCATGATGGCGCTATAAATTCCAAGTTTGACCGCCTTTACCGGAACTTCATCTTCCACTATTGAACACGAATATGAGAGCGATTTCGAGATGTTAAATACTACGGACGAGTTATTGTTATAGCTAATCATGGTTAGGAGAATTCCTAATTTCACAGAATTCTTTTTTGTGACGACGCTATCGGTCTACACCTTCCTAAAGAGCTAGGTAGCAGCTAGTGTTTCAGTTCAACCGAGCACACAGATGTGAAGTTCAAGATTTAAAGATTGTCAATTTACTACTTGGTTATTCAGGAATTATCAACGCCTCGGCAATAATTTATCTTTTCTGTTGACATTATATATTGCTGCTTCCCCCTCAAAAGTGAAGACTGTTTTATATCGTGTGCTACTTGTCGGCCCAATTTTCTCCGATTATCTTTTGAAAAATGACATGGACAAAAAACGTTTTGCATTTTTTAATATTTTGAGCTTTTTCGGTTGTTGAGTTCAATATATGTTTTGATCATTAATGAAGCATTTGTCCTTCACGCTGGGCTTTGTAAAGTCAAAATATATCTGTTTGTATACTATTAAAATGCAAATCATAATGAATTTTGATTTTGTTGCTTTTTTTGTCGGAAGCATGTAAACCACCCCATTCTATCGAAAGCAGCTCACATGTTTTCAATGAGATATCGATGCTTTTTCCGCAAACCGTATATTGTCTTTTTATCGTTGTATTTATGAACAATTTCAAGCCACAAAACAAAAAGAAAGTCTAAAATTTTCTTTCATGATTAATTTTATTTCCTCGCTAAATTATTCATTATAAAAGTTAATTTTTCTTATTGTTTACTTTTTCTTTGATTAATTGCTGGCACTTTACACTCTCAAAACTCATTAAGAGAACTTTCATCCCTGAGTTTGTACGCTATAATGTATTACTCCCAAGTGAAGAGAAAAATAAAAACCAATATGGTTATGCGAAAACACACTCACCACAAATAATGAATTAAAATTGCCATCCCTCAAGCTTAAGTCACCAAATAAAAAAAAAATTAGAAAGTTATAGTGTTTAAGAACACAAAACGTGTATAATTGTCAGAAAGCAACTCAAAAGGAAATCAGAAAGACTGACATAAATTGGAGAGCAATCGCTGATCAAGACAATTACATAAAATAACACACCAAAAATATTATTTACGTGGTAATGGAGTGATATTACCGGCCAATGCAAGCAATAAGAAATATATTAGGGCAAGAAGGAAGGGAATCGTTTCTATAGATTTAGACTTTTTTTCTTTCTATTTGTTTTGATTGACTAATCTGCTCTGATTTAATTTATTCATAGACATAAATTAGATGGACAAATTGGCCTCCAAACCTTCCTAGAAACGTCAACCATTCTTTTTACAGTTGCATTAGTTGAGGTTTTCAGCAACAGTTTGAATTCATTCGATTCTTCTTTACAAAAAGTACACGAGCTTTGTTTTAATGTATCTCGATTTCGAAAAATCTTATTCAAAAAGTTTTTAGATATGAGCCAAAACTTACTTTTTGGAAAGAAGACGTATTATAACTAGTTCTCGAATGACCCTGAAGTCTACATACACAGTCATACATTTATGTAAATAAAGATTAACAAAAGAACATAATTTGGAGACTTTTGTGTTTAAACCAACATTTCATCAATCATTTTTATGAACATTTAAAGACGCTAGGTACGGCTGACAAATAAGTTTTTATCTGCCTCTCAGTTTTTTGCGCAAGAGTTCCTTTCCTTCTCCTCGGCTGATTCAAGCAAAACTGTAGTACAAAATAAAAACTCTCAATATTCAGTCAAAGTGCATGAAGAATGCCCCCTTATTTTGCATTTGAAACCATAAAACATGATTTTATGCAGGTGAATTTCTTTGTTTTTAGAAATATCTTGAAAAACAAACTTAGCAAATGGCTAGATGCCAGCTGGAGACAAATATATAGCAAATAATCCCAACAAAACTCGTTTATATTATATGGGCAAAATAGTTTTTCATTTCAAAGTTTTATGTAAACACGGTCTAACTGTTAATAATAAATTAAAAGTTTTTTTTTCATTCTGTACAGCTAATTATTTGACTTTCGTAAACCACAAGATAAACCCGGCTTACTTAAAGTCCAATATCAGTCTGATTTAGCTTAATTGGCACTGCTACTAAGAGAAATTTGTGTGAGATGGAAAACGAATAAACTATTGGGAAGAACTAGCGGATATGGGGAGTCGTGAAAAGAAAAGTGGTCATGGAATGAAGAAGTACAAGAGTCAGTAAAACAAATGAAGACATTTAACTCTTTCAGTCCCAATTGTATTGTTAAATTCTCCCTAACTGAGCAAATACTTTTCATCGAAGAAGTTTGAAAAAACTTTATTTTTAATCTTTAGTAGTTTGCTTTGTTTGATCAATTATCATTTTCTCATTACCAAATGTCTTATTTTGTATGTGTTATGTAAGGAGAAGTTGGGTGTTGATAACTGAGTGGGACTGAAATGGTTAAAGGACTTGAAAGTAAGGAATGCGCAGGATGCGAAATAATGGTATACAGAGAAGAGACAAGAGATACAAGGTCAAGGAGGAGAGTAGGTATAGCTATTGGACGAGCAGCAGAGCAGTTGAATGAAAGACTAGGAACAATGGAAGGAGAAAAGGATATCTATAAGATTGTAAACTTGGGGAAAAGATAAAGACAGGAAAATTATTCTTTATCTTTGTAGACTTGTTTTCACTTTACATTTGCACGTGCTTATATCCTATCTCTACTATCTTTTAAAATTCCTTGTGCATTCACTCTGATGATGGCGTATGTAACGCCGAAAGTTGTCCGTGTCAATAAATTTTCAGGATTAAAAGTTGTTGTCATTACTCTGAGATTTTAAAGATAGGACTTAGGTTAATCGAGTGTCATCAAGGATAGAGATGGAAATATATTGCGTAAGGATGAATATATTAAGAATAGATGTATTTTGATTGTCTATCGAATGCTGAAAATAAGAACGAGGAGCTGGGGGAAGTACAGAAGAAGCTGTGGGAAGTACATAAGGAGCTGCGGGAAGAACAGAAGGAGCTGTTACACCTCTCCATTTATATGCTTGCGCTATACTTGATTTCGTTATTCTGAGGAAGGCATAGGACATACCGAAACATGTCAATCTCCATTAATGCAGTGTGGATATTCATTAAAATGTTAACTAGCCTATATAAAACTAGTCAACAAGTAAGTCACAACCACTTGTCAACTTGCTATACATCGACTCTGATTTTGTTCCTGGAAAGATGTCGCCCTCCTTGAAAGGTTTATCTACTGCATTCACAGTAATAAAGGTTAAAGATGAACAATCTTTGTTACCCTTTAATTATTTTAATTTATGATTTTCATCAGAACTTTTGTCAGATTTTCTTTGCGTATTTACAGATTTGCTACCTTGGGATTGAATTTCTTCTTCTGCGCAATTTTCTGTGTAACTGTTGTAATTCTTGTTGTGCGCAGATTGATTAGCATGCTGATAGATGGACTGGCTGGGACAACATTGGGAGATATAATTTTCGTTCTTGACACAAACATTTCCAGCCTCATTAGCTATCGTTCTAACGCCAGTAACACTGATGCTGCTGTTGAAACTTTCGAATGGAGCAGACATTGGATAAGCTTTAGGACTGTTTTCTGCAGTGATTTGCATTTCCATTACTTCCTTTTTAACATTAGAAAGTAACTGTACTAAATGTTCTCTTTTGTGCTTGTAATTTCTAGCAATGTTCTTCAACATCTCTTGTGATGGCGGTGGAAATTCTGGGCTTGTACATCTTGGCACTCCTAAATCGTCAGCTCTAGAGCAATTTTCCTCACAAATGTCGTTAGGGCAACAGGAAAATTTTAGTGACGACGGAATATTCCTGTTTCCTGTTAAGAGAATTTGCGAAATACTGGCTGAAGCATGTAGATTGTCTTTTTGTGTTTCTCGATCATTTAACAGCTCCTCCCCAATATTCTTTTCCTTAGCATCAATAACAGAGATTGGTATTACAGACATTTTGTCATTCAACCCGTCGTTACAAGTACAAGTGATTGAGCTACTAAGAACATAAGTATCTGGTTGCTTTTTGTTATGCGGTAGCGTTTTTCTTAAAGTTTCCTTTTTGTTTTTTTCTTTTGTACGTAGCGGGAGTTCGTTAGTTCCGCATGGAGTTTCAAAAGAACCAACAGTTATATTTTGCTCCTTTAAATTACGTTTTGTTGCGGAATGCTCTCGAGATGATTGCCTTTTTGTATCAGATTTTTGGGCATCGCTGTATGAATTTGGCATTGTCCGCGAGGAAGCACCAACTTCCACATCGTTTTTTCCATTTAAGCGGGGAATTTGATTGGAAAGCTTCCATAGTATAGAGTTTGTATTTCCAGGCGGTTGAGAGATATCTGAGCCATAGTCTCTAAATGCAGATGCTTGATAATCATGAACCACATTTTGACAAGATGTGTTTAAATGTGATTCATTCGGTTTCAAAGCATGCTGAAGATGTTTCCACGGTTCTGATGGAGGATATATATTTAGTGCAACTTCGTATGAAGGCGGAGCTGGCCCATCTCCAACAAAAGGATAAGAAATTGGCGGTTTGGATACCGGGATACACCTAAAAAAAGAAAAAAAAGAAAAATCATAAAAAATATTATTTATACGAAAGCTCATGATAAAGTTTTAATTTGAGGATGAATCTAGATATGAGAAGTTAGCGCCGTTGTTTGTAAAATATTATGATTAAAAACTAAGATCTGGTATATTTCTACAATAATAAACGCGGTCATATTGCAAAAGCTGTTTCAATATTGGTACGCCAAGCCGACCCAGCGATTTTGGGAGCTATCCATTTTTCCGAGATTGGTGAACTGGGTACCAGCTAACCAGCAATGGATTCGTGTCCCGTCCGGGGCAGAAGCCGGAGATTAGCACCAGTTCCATGGGCCACTTGGTTCGTAAAGGATTTAGCTTAGCTTAGCTTATAATTTTTACCTTCAGGTGGTTAATTCAATTTGTATTATTTTATTATTTTAATGGCTATATTTGTAAAGTTGTTGGCTTAGCTAGCAGTAACGAGAAACTGCTGTTTGCTTTCTGTATCACGCAAACTCAAGTGTTTTATAATGAAGTCTGAACAGCCATAAATTATATATGCTGCTTAGAGTAAATAACAAAGAAGTTACTCTTCTTCAGAAGAAGATCTTAACCATGTGAAATTCCTCTATTCATTTCGGCTTCATTAAATCAGGCAGCGCAAATTTTAATTTAGTGTCAAATTAACTTGGTTTTTTTTTTTTTTTTTTTTTGGTAGAGCTAAGCAGGAAATGAGAATAAGGTCCTCCATATTAATTATCTTCAGGTTTAGAGTTTGCTTTCATGACGAGCTAGTGAGAGAATTTGTAACCTTACACTTTCATCTGAGTTTCGGAGTTGTTGTTCTCATTCGTAGAAGAAGGTTGATTGGCATAATTTAAGGCAGGAACGTTTGCGTGGGTGTAGACAACATTTCCTGAACGACTCGGGGACTCTTTGGCAGCTTCCGGAGAAACATGATTTGGTTTAACGGAACATATCTTCCCGTCGTTAGTGTAGCTGCAGTCGCAAATTTCTAAATATCTTGGGCTACAATTGTCCTGCACTTCCATTCCCTGTTGATCTTTTTGGGGGCTAATCTTCCTTGCTGCAATATCCGCCTTTTCTTTGATCTAAAGTCGTTCAAACAAAGTTTCTCAGACACTAATGCTAACTATAAAACTGCATTCAGCGAGAAGAGGAAGAGGGAGAACCCATCATGCTGTACACCAAATATATTTCGAAAAAAAATTCCTCTCCTACCACAGACAAACTACAATACCTCTGCTTCTGACGACACGTTAGAATTTTCAAGTCACGTTGCAAAAGATCGAGGATTGATAGATAAGAAGATTTATTATTCAATTTGCATATACTGTACGAATTTCGATTTTCTGATTGGCTGATTTGTACCACGTGATACTAAGTTATAACTAAATAAACTTGACGTCATTTTCGTGGGTTAATAGCCGTGGTGTAAATTCAACACAGCACTGCCATTCACGAAGGCTTCGGCGACGGCTTCGGCTTTTTCAAAATTTGACGATTTTTCAGATAAACACATTAACTCTCTTATCGATGATGCGACCCCTCCCCCCCCCCAAAAAAAAAAAAAAATACAAAACGGAGCAACTGTTTGGGGAATATCTATTTTAAAAGGTAAGCTTGTGAATTTAAAATTTTTCATTCAGTTTAGTTGAAGTGTTGTCAACATTTTTGCCAGCTTTGAACAATCTGTAAAGTCATCATTTTTTTTCTCTTGTTGTTCTTAGTCTGGTTATCCAACAAATACCCAAATGAGCTTTGGGAATACAAAGTCTTTCAGCAGAAGTTCTCTCTCAGAAATTAAAGACATTCTACCAAGAATTTAAAAAACCGCCGACAGAGCATTACAGTATATTCAAATTGAATAACAAAAATGTCAACACACTCACTAATCGTGAATTATCGGGACTCGCACTCGCTGACTCGCTAAGTGCGTTAACCTTTAAATAACGAATGGTTAAACATCCCTGTCGTGGTTGGTTAGAAGAAAGAGCTGGCTGGAAAGGTAACACTGAAAATTGATTTGCTGTGACTGAAGACTAATCCACGTAATAATGTTAACAGCTGCTCAAGTTATATCAAGGAAATTGATCATAAAACGTCAAACTTGAGCTTTATATGTTGTGGTTCAATTTTTTTTCTTGGTTAAACCTATTTGAGAGATTCTTTTAAGCCCGTTAATTTTTTTCAAACCATCCGGCTAATCTTTTGTTTTAACCAGTTTAATTTTCGTATCATTTTTTTTATATATTAACTATCTTTCCCTCATCCTCATTGAAAAACATCCAAAAATAGAGTAGGCACCCTGTAAACCTATTCGATTCAATTAATACAGCGAGCCAATGGTTTAGAATGAGTTACTAAAAATGTTTCAGTATATAGTTGTGTTCTAGATAAGACTCGTTATTCCAGAGTTTTATACCGCGGCACCGGATAAAGTAAACACCTCGCAATTTACCCAGCGATGTAAAATTTTAGATTGCCACAATAACTGCCAGAAAATGGTATGGGCCTAGTCAGTCTTGACAAACATAGTATTGCTGCTTAGCTAAAGATGGGGGTGCAAAACTTGCCCTTTACCATAAAGCAAATGGCTGAACCCTCTTGCAGGATAATACAAATCAGAGTAAGTCTTTTTCCGAAGCACTGTACCAATTTTGTGTGATCCTCGGGGAGCCCCTCAGAAGCGGATCTAGGGGAGGGGCCTGTGTCCCCCCCTTTTGGAAAAAATCGTGATCTGTTTTTTAAAATAACCCTTTAATAAACACCAGAATTTGAATGGTGCCCCCCCTCTTCAAAAGGCTAATATGTAAGG
>JAOBBB020365436.1:0-10174 GCA_025331005.2 Zoanthus gigantus
GTCTTTGCTAACTCTTCTTTCTCTCAAATCCATCATTATCACTTCTTCCCATGTTTTCTTTGGCCTTCCTCTACCAAATGAACTTGACATCTCAACTGCTCTGCATTTACCGTAACCCAGAAACTCTTGTCCATTCTGTCAATGTGACCAAACCAGCGAAGTCTCCTGTGGCCTTTAAAAAGTAACTTATTTATTTTGATATCCATCACAGTGGGTTTGTGGTTGGGTGTTAAGGCCAGTTGCCTTCATGATGGGTGTTCATTGGGAAGACAGTTATGCTGTTGCAGAGCTCTTGGGGATCAAGACTTTCTTGAATGAATTTGTTGGTTACACAGAGCTTGCCAAAATCATTTGTAACAGAAGGTTGCAACTGGTTGGACAAAGAATGATAACGGTAAGTGATAACTTCTTCCTCTAAACTTTGAATTGAGATTTACAAACCTTCCATTAGGAAAAAAATTGTAAAATGATTAAAGTCTAGTAATTGTCAGTATTACTATGTGCAGTGGCTTCACTGAAAATATTACTTAATATGATTAATATTATCAATACCTTATTACTACGCCCTACAAGGTAGCCTTAGTTTTCTTGACTAAAATTTTATTTTCCACTGATTAAGAAAAAGAAAAGAGACTGAGAATCACCAAGAACAATTCAGTTCATATACTGTAATTATCATCAAAAGCACAGAGTGTAAAACATTCTTGACATTAAACTGAAACTAAGTTAATTCCTAAGATGGCATTCAAAGCCTTTATAATTTATTGTCCACATGACAGGCTCGTAAAGCAACAATCCTATGCATCTTATTGTATAAAACATTAAGGTGTGGTAATTGGTGGGTTTCATAAGGTTCCAGTTCAGCGCACATGGTGTTCAGTAATATACAAAAGAATCTCATTAGAATCTACTTTGAATCTCATTATTTGACCTCCATCTGCCATTGTATTATATCATCATGGGACTTATTGAAACCCAAGAATAAACATATATGTAATTTTATAACAAATTCCTCACTAAATTTTTCAAGCTTTTTTTTCAAATGGTGTTTATGTATATTTACAATGTAGCAATACATCTTGAGTTATGATTTAGTAAACAAGCTATGTTGATTTTTTTTTTATTTATATCCAAAAATAATTTAATCTTTAAAATTATATATAGATTACATATCACTATATATAGCTAGTATCTTTAAATTTTTGTTGTAAAACTGGGAAGTTGTGTGTTCTAGTTACTTTTGATGAAATGAATAGTTTAAGATTATCTTTAGAATCACAAAATTTTTCAAGTTTTTTTTTCCTTTCCCATTTTGTCTTCCATATTGTTAGCTGTTTGAATGGTTTTTGTAAATACTGCCATGAGTGAGGCCTTCCAAGGGATTTTGGCTACGAACGACCACGCAGTATAGTTGTCAAAACGTAATTATAATCATATTCCAGAACACCGACAGCCGACAGAGAACCTGTCGGGAAAAACCGACATCACAGTCTATTTTAATTTCAACAAAGCGACATCGTTTAACTTTGTTGTTTTGACGGAACAGCATGACTCAATTCCAGCAACTCATGTCTAGTTTCTAGCCATTCAAATCATTAGAAATTTAAGGATTAGATCTTTTATTAAAAAAATAATTTTTTTGTAGGCATTTATACTTTTTGGGTTAAACAAAATTATAGGACACAACAATTAAGCAGTTTTAACGAACATTGATTTGCATTCTAACGAAAGCGACAGTGACATTTGTCTAAGTCGAACCATATAGGCAACACGTAGGGTAGGAAATGAGTGACAAACGACATCAAAACCCCTCTCGGATTGCCTCACGAGTTTCACATTTATACCAGATTATCTGGCATTAAAATGCTTGAAATAATAGCAGTGATTATCAAAAATGGACTTCAAAGTGGCGGCAATATGTTGGAGAACAAAAGGGAAAAATGTACACCATAGGGATATTGATAATTAATGTAGTGATTTCTCTGATGATGGTGAAATTGATGATGATAATAGTACATGAATATACTTCATTACTTGCATGTTTGAGTATTATCTCTGCAGTTGTTGCAGCCAACAGAAACCACTTGCCACCCATTAGCCACGTCATCTCCACGCTGGGCCTTTCCGCAGCCTAGAACTCAGATCAGTTCCAGATCTAATTTGCCATTCAAAATAAAACTGAAATCGACTAGGGTTGCTGAAAAACGATCATTTCTTCTTTACAAATCCAAAAACATTTGAAATTGGGTATTTCAAATGCAGGATTTGTGAAACAGATATGAATTTGATTTTCACAACAAAGCTATTTCAGTTTGTTTTGCTGGTGAGTTTAACTTGCTTGTTAAATAATGTAATCTTTTTTTTTTTTTGCTCATCTTCATCATAGCTTAAAGTATTTAATGCTGAACTAAACATTTTAAACTCAGAAAAGCTTTAAGCTATAATAAGTAATTTTTTTTTTCGTAAGAGGGCTGTTTGTTTAAAAACCCTTATATTAAAATAAAAAATATAGTTCCTACATTTCTCTGCTTTTGCAAACACCAAAGTGAATGATGAAAAACTATCAAGGCACCGGTATTTGTAATGCTAATGTAAAGACAAATCAGGCTTGGTTTCTGGAACGAGCAATTTTCACACCTCACTTTCTCTCTCTTGTAAAAATATACACACTCAAATCTGTGCCAACATTCATGCTAACACAAACCCAAAGTTGGAGGGGTAGGTCATTAGCTCTCCTCCAACAAGGGCCCAGTTCGTTGTTCAAAAGCTGATTATTACTAACCCAGGGTTACATTTTTAATCCATGTTTTTGTTTCTAACCTTAGAGAGCGGACGGATTTGAGCTGCAATTTTTGAATTTACTAGTGTTTTTTTTTCCGTAGAAAATATTGGAAGTTTTTTTTATAAGAACCGTAACCGTAACCGTACCGTGTTGCTTGAATTTTTGCATAATTTAGGGTTAAAGTTGATTACCACCACACAACCAAGTCCAAAAATTAGTTTATGATTAATTTTTAAGTAGCTCATAAAAGTGGTGAAAAATGTTCATTTCAGCTTTAAAATCTTGCTCGCCTTTAGTTGGTTATATCTCGTATTTGACCGTTAAGGTAACAAAACTGAGTGGAGTGCTATTTAGTCTAAAATCATACACGTGTGTGATTGTCATTTAGTTTTTTCTCGTTACTTTTTATCAGTTTTGCCTTACATTTAAAGCATTGCCATTTTTTTATATAAGGAAAACACTACTTATTTTCCTTGAATTTGATTAGCTGTCTCTTTAATTCGTTGACCAAAAGAGTTCAATTTGAAAGTCAAATCGAAAATCTCGTTACGTATACGTTGTACCCAAGGTACGGAGTGCCGAGGAAAGTTGAGGACTCGCTGTTTATCCATTTGAATCCTGTAATGTTTCCTTGAGTACAGTGCGCTTGTTCAGTTTACTGTTTGGAATTTTAGACCAAATTGTACTCTACTCAGTTTAATTTTACCCAGGGGTGTAGCGTGAGATTCGGAATGTGAACGGACAGCGTGGAAAATTAGGGTCTTGCCCTCAGAAATTTCATTTTCAACTATTTCCGCATAATTTTTTATCAATAAATAAAGTAGTTAGTTTATTTTATCCATTTCTATAGAGTTTTCGGTAACTTAACAAATAATGGTAAGAAAAATTCCAGATTTCAGCTGTACGCACAAGCGTACGTGCTTATATGGACGCTACGCCCCAAATACCATGCAATATATTTATTATGTCACCTATTTGTTTATTTCTTTTATGATCCATGTGATATAATTTTTATATCCCCAATGTGGTTTAACCTTACCACTCATTTAATTGGTTAGGCATTAGTGCCTCCGTCATTGTTTACAATCTGCCTCATTAGCATAAAATTTTAGTTTTTGAATGAATAAAGATAACCATGTTTTCTTTGTAATGATCCATGACATCACAAAAACAGTATTTAAATTTTTATGTTCATCAGGAGAACTTTTACTAAATTATTTTTAGAACTTAGAAGTGTTGTGTTTGTAAGGCGGTTTGAAACTGGAAAACACGTACATAATAATAAGAAGGTGTAAATAGAAACTATTCTAAATTGCAATTGGTTTCTCTCCTGATCAATTATGAATTCTAATATGTATATCATGAAAGTCCTGTAATCAGTATCCGTCGTTTTTTTATGGACTAAACTACTGCAGGATTATTTAGAAATTTGTTTTAGACTCTTCAAACGTATTGAGATGAGTTTATTTCTGTTTGGATACCGTTGTTTGAAAGACAAGCTGAATTATCCTTTTCTTACTAAAAGTCCTAAAAAAGCCCTGCTTTTATATATAGATCCAATAACAAATCATTTTCTCAGAGAAAAAAAAATTGATACAATCCTTGGTTTTCAATGAAACAATTTTTGTTGTTACATTGCATATCTCGTTAAAGCGTGATCCACAATACGTTATACAATATAACAAGATCGCACGAGTACCGTATTTTCTGCTGTATAAGTCGTGCCATATTTTTTATGGTAAAAAAAAACATTGTTTTGAATTCCGCTGTTTAAGTAGGTCGCTAAATTTGCTCTTGTTGGAGACCTTAAAAAGCACAAAAGCCAGCAAGATCGCGGTAAAACAAACAAATAAACAATTCAATAAAAGCTGGTCATTTCTTTTATTCTATTTGGTGGCTCCTTAAGAAACCGTTTGTTTTTAAGCTTTTTCAGTTAGAGAAGCTAATGGCACTCCTCTTCATCATCACTGTCGAAAATCCGAACACATTTCGAAACTTTAAAAATGTACAGGTGTATAAGTCGAGGTCAAAATTTTGGGTCCACCTTTTGGGCCTAGGAAGGCTGGACATATGAACAAGAAAATACAGTATGTCTGATATTCTCTGTCAAGAATCAAAGATTTATATACCATTCCTGTTGATATGATTTCAACTATCGATATTCGTATCCAAATTAAAGATCAGGTATTGATCAAGAGAATTTTAGATCTCTGTCTTCTGATTACAAGGTCCCCAGTTCGATTCCCCGCTCTGCGGAAATTTGAGTATTTGTGCGATCTTTATTTTCGCCTAACTCGGCTTTCCATCCATCCATCCATCCAGGATAGGTAATCAACTGCAAATGTCTGCTAGGATCTAAATTGCGATAGATTAGTGGCCCTGGAAAGTCCTTGAATTTGGGTCGTGGTCCTTGAAAATCCTGGAATAGGCAAAAACATTTTTTCTTTAATTCCAAAAATAATAAAAATGTGCTGTTAAAATATTTTTGATACGGCAGTGCTGTAAAATAAAAACCGCAACTTCGGAAGGCCTGATTTTTGTCGAAAATGGCCTGCCATTGGTTGTTTTTCATTGTCAGGAGCCGCCAATTCAGTAAAGCCGAATAATAAAGTTTTTTTTTTTTTTTTTGGAAAAAAAATGTGTAAAAATGTTCAGGTTTTAGTTGAGAGAGAAAGTCCAGGATTTCCTTGTCAATCACTGTCAAGTCCTTGAAAACTCGTTAATTTTTCATTTGTACCTCGGCATTAATCCTGGATTACGTAAAGAGTTTTCAAACAAACATCTGAAATTAAATGCTGTTTTTTTGATGCAATGGAAATGTTAAAAACATCTATGGCTTGTTAGTGATTTTGCTACCCAGCTAGTTTGAGTATTTTATTAGAGCGATCTCTTTTTTTTCTTAGAAACTTTATCTATGTTTAGACCCTATTCAATCAAAGGGCTCTTAGAGCCAGCTCATTCAGGTAATGGACAATAATATTAAACAGTCTAATGATTAAATCATATTTTTTTCTCCAAATGTTTTAGTATTAAATTGTATTACAAAGTAAATAAAAGGCACTTTAGGCAATTTTAAGTTTAAAAAAAGGAAAAGAAATAAAAAAAGAAAAAAAAAGCTCAGTACGGGCCTCGAACTAGGTTTATGCACACGAAAGTTAAAATTTCTACCATGGAGTCACGCTCGCAGAACACTTTTACTTCCTACTACGGTCCACAATTTCTGTCCACAAATTTCTGTCAACGACCACTTTTCACCCTCACAATACTCATTCATTGCTTGCGCATGCATGCATGCGCGTGAATGAGCTAAAAATGGCAGCGATTTTAATATTCTTCTGTCTACATTGAAATTAGCCGTACCAGCCTCGTTCTTGAGTTAAACTTGAGTCAAAAGAATGTGTTACCCAAAACTAGTAGCTAGTAGGGCTAATTTGAATGCAGGCAAAAGAATATTGAAATCATCGCCATTTTTGTCCTTTAGGTTGGCTTTCTCAACTTTTAAAATAATAAATCTTATTTATATATGTTGATTCTCTACCTTCAGTTGAATGCTAATTAAACAGATTGTAAACAGTGACTCCGTTTTGAATTTCCCTATGAACGTAGTAGTAGTTCGAAATTTTTAAAGGAGAACTAAATGCTAAAACTAACCTAGTTTTGTTTGAATCTATTGGTGTAGTAGTTTTTTTTTTTAAATTAAAGTCAAATTACATTGAGAAATTGAATATAGAAACTAAAAAAACTCTCTAGAAAAGATTTGATACCGTGGTCGCTAATGAAATTGTCAGCGGTATAATATGACGTAGGTTACGATATTCGGAGCTTAAATATGGCAGTGTGCTTCGAAATCTTGATAGTTTTTGGGCGATCTTTGTCTTGCGAAGTTTTTTTCTTTTATAGCAGCCAAAAGCCGCACAGTAACCCTGTTTTTCCTCGTTTTAATCATTCTAGTATCGTAACCTTCGTCATAAACAACCGCTGACATCTCATATTGAGCCGCCGATCAAATCTTGGCGATTCGTTACAAAACATCAAAGTTTTTTAACTGCTCGGCTAACAGCTTAAAAAAAACTTCATATAGTTGTTCTACTACGTCTAAATGTTCAAACGAAGACAATTTTAGGGTTCAGTTCTCCTTTAACGGTAATTGTTCCTTTCATGGCCTTTTCAACTCTTTCTAGTTCACTAAGCTGATTTACATGTACAAAAACCTACATCCACATTGTTAGCTGTTTTCGTCGTCATGGATTCTTTCGACAGGTTCGTTCTGAGATAATTGCAACCTATGCACTGTGTGGGTTTTCAAACTTTAGCTCAGTCGGCATTCAGATTGGTGGAATGACTCCAATGGCCCCAAGTCGTCGAGGTGACATGGCCCGGGTGGCATTGAGGGCGCTGTTTGCAGGCACAATTGCCTGTTTGATGACTGCTTGCATAGCGGGTAAGTCGTGATAATAAGTTGGATTTTATTTGTGCAGGTACGGTCAGAAATTATTGCCACATACGCATTGTGTGGTTTTGCCAATTTAGCTTCAATCGGGGTTCAGCTTGGTGGCCTGGGGCCAATGGCCCCAAACAGGAAATCAGACATGGCAAAAGTTGCAGTCCGAGCATTGTTTGCTGGTACAGTTGCATGTTTTATGACGGCATGCGTTGCAGGTAAGTAAACTCGTACATAAATGACACCGAGTGTACGCTTACAGCCCTCGACAATTCTATAAATTTTCGACAGCAAAAAGTTGCGGTCGATATCTTTGAGTTCGGCGGCAGTTCGACGGCAATTTTTTGTTTGCGTTTTCTAAACCCTAATTGTAACGAACAGTGAAAAAACATTCTCTTTTTTTAACATGTAACAGGGTTGAGTTTTTAAGGACTTGAAAAGGTATTAGAAATGGAAAAGTTCTTTGTTTTATTTCTTAAAATGTATAAAATTTGATTTCAAGTCAAAAGTGATTCTTTCACGGGTTGCTTATCGCGCACACTGAATGCCTCTAAAATGCATCCAAAAACGCACAGAAAAGCGCACGAGCAGTCAGTTTAAAGTCATCAATCCTGTTGGGCTGCAGCATTCCAATCTTGTGAGCAACAGTTTTAGTTGCATAGGTCTTAAAGGCGCTATGTCACGACCTGTGCATGTGCAGTAGTAATAACTAGTTAGGAATTTTGATTTGTTTGCCTTTGTTTCTTCAGGTGTCCTGTATGAAAACGGAAATTATGAAGGAGCGGATGCATTCAACTTGAATACAACAATTGCTTCAGAACGAAGTGAGATTAACCAATGTAGGAAATTGCTTGGTCTCCCAATACCAAAGGTTTAATTCGTCGTTCTTGAAACATAAAAACCTTTTCATGACGTGAAGAAAAACCCTACGCATCTTGTACGCAAAGTTTTTAAACTAAATCTGAATCTAGATTCTTTTTTGCGAAAAAAGACAGTTTTTGTAAGGATTTAAAATAATTAGTATTCTCCTCGTAAGAGTTCAGTTTAATTCTGTTGTTAGGATATTATTGTATCTCTGGGCTATGTTATATAGGAAAATTATCAAATAAGTTTTATATCCATGTGTTTTTATATGGTTTATAACTTGAATTTCTTTCCAAAATTTGGATGATTGAGATTTTTTTGTTTATCATAACCGTTTTAGCACTGTTTAGCTTCAGTTTTTAAGAGTTATATTTTTGAGGTAAAGCAATTTCTAGAATTGATTTCTAGTTTTTGATATCAAAAACAACTTAACTTACTACGCTTTGTAAACTACATTGACCTTGGAAAACAATTAACTGTAGCCTCGGTTCCATGCAAAGGCGTGGTTACCGTTTAGGAAAAATCAGTGGCATTAGTTTACTGCCTTACTGCAATTGATATCAAAAATACTTTCATCATGCGAATGTTTCAGTTTTATCGCATTATGTGGTCTTAAAGGAAGGTATCTTTTGATTTTGAAAGAATTGTACAATAATTCTGTTTTTTTTGTTAAAAAAAAACAAAAAAAAAAAACAAGTAATTCTAAACCGATCAAAGAACAAAGCCTGTTTTGTTTATGTCATATAAATCGTATTTTTGTAGGGCTCCGACCATATTTTGTACATATGTAAGATAGTAGATTGCAAATTCATGAATAGTACATATTTAAGGTAGACTAATATTTCCACTGTTTTGAAACTCAAAAACTTAGTTGAGATTGAAATTTGAGTCGATTGTTTCAGTGAATACATTCTCTCAAACGTCTGCCAAAAGGGGTTAATCGTTTGAACCTTTGAATACAAAAATAGACACAGATATAAAGGTTTGCGATAGTAAGAGTAAGACTGAAAAAGATGTATCTTTTGTTCTGTTGAATTTTTTGTTTCCTAAACACAAATGAAGAGATCAAAACCCATCATCAAAACAGCACTAGCAAAGCGTCATTACTTTTGTGGTTTAGTCAGCACGAATATTTTGCCCGCTTGTGAACCGTTCAATTCGCCCGACTCAGTTTCCTTGTAAAGCGAGTGTTTTATGGCTTGTGATTAAAGATCGTTTGATGAGATCATTATAATCTGTTCATGAAGCCCTAACCTTTTATTACTTTAGTAGATTTTTGAAGCCATGGGAAGAAGAGCGAGGTTTTAATTTGGCACAAGTTTTAATTTAGTTTGAAAAACTTTAGTTTTAAAACAGTTGTAATCATTAGCTGCTTATTCTTAGACTTAAATATGTCAAAATACGTGTGGAGGGATCGTGTTTACTATTGTGGAAAATAAATTGAATTTCATCTTTTAAAGAAAATATATATTACGACTGCACTAGTGGTTTAACGTATTCACGAATCAATGTTTTACATCGACTACATGTTATGTACCAAAATATTTTATGGAAAATGAAATAAAATGCATTGCGTGGTATGTATTGTTCATTTATACTAAATTCTTTACGAGCCGGGTGGCCCATGGAGCGAGCGCTTATCTCTGGTTTCTGTAGTGTTAGCGGATGAGATTCTTTGACTCCCCCTGGACGGGACACTAATCCATCGCAGGTTAGCTCCCAGCAGATGCTGGTAGTCATTTACCTATTCCAGAAGGATGGAAAGCTGAGTTAGCTTAGGCGGAAAAGAATGGCGCACAAATATTCAAATCTCGGCAGAACCGGGAATCAAACTGGGGTCCCTGTGGTCGTCAGCAGAGATCTTACAACTGTGCCAACCACGCCCGCCTGTTGTATTTTAAATTCTCCCAACCTGAGCCCATACTTTTCATTAAACAAATCTGAGAGAATTTGACTTTTAATCTTCAGTAGTTGGCTTTGTTTGATCAATTCTCATTTTCTCGTCACCAGATGTCATATTTTGTATGTGTTATATAAGGAGAAGTTGGTTGTTGATAACTGACTGGCACTGAAAGGGTTAAATCTCT